>BNCR01000007.1:892988-1152988 GCA_014656515.1 Oryzias celebensis | reverse complement strand
GAATGAGCTTGTCAACATGAGTCCCAGTCCAGTGGAGCAGAAAAAGGGTCCAGTCTGTGTCCCATCTGACCTACATGGTGTTCATAATGTTACCAAAAGGAGATGAAGGAAAGAGACGTCTGCTTGGTTCCTACAAGCAGGCGTCTGTGGGGATGATGGAGGGATTTCTGAGCTGCAGTGACTATCTGGAGGTCACTCTTCAGGATCTGGTTCCTCGGGGTATTAGGGCTCCAGAGGTTCCCACAGTCTGATCGACTGGAAGCCGTTCTTCTCTGCAGGAACTCTGCAAACCGCGCCGGCCGCGACACTGATTGTAATAAGTGTCCTATTTTCATTATAAGTTGGGTGGAAGCTCACACACTCAGGAAGAAAATGGTGTTCAGAAACATTCCTGAAAGATTTCTGTCAAGTCAGCAAAACACACAGCTGAAGAGCAGGGTGAATAAAATCTGTTTTCAAGAGTTCTTTATGCTTCTGAAAGTTCTCCAGTAGAATGTTGTGGTCTTTGCTGCAGGTTAAAGGTGAGTTTTTCTGATAAACAACAAAAATATTTTTTAAATGATTGAGCTCAACAGTTTTCTATCTGGTGACATTACCAAAGAAAGCTAGATAGACATGCAGACCCTGAATTCATAGATTTTCTGTGATTCACACAGAATCTCATTCAGTCTCCAGTCAGTCGCAGTTTCATTTCTCATTTCCAGTTCTTTCTGGGACAAACAGACTGGTTGGAAACGGCTTCGAGATGTGTTTGAAAAACCTGAGACGATTGAGAATGTTTGAGGGAAGATTCTTTGTCAAATTTCATGAACACGTTCCTGCAGCTGCAGAATGGAAAAGTGAAGAAAACAACAAGAAATTTACATTTACATTTATTGGATGGCTGGCTGGGTGGCTGGGTGGATGGATGGATGGATGGGTGGGTGGGTGGGTGGATGGATGGATGGATGGATGGATGGATGGATGGATGGATGGTTGGATGGGTGGATGGGTGGATGGGTGGATGGGTGGATGGATGGATGGGTGGATGGATGGATGGATGGGTGGATGGATGGATGGATGGATGGATGGATGGGTGGATGGATGGATGGATGGATGGATGGGTGGATGAATAGATGGATGGATGGATGGATGGATGGATGGATGGATGGGTGGATGGATGGATGGATGGATGGATGGATGGGTGGATGGATGGGTGGATGGATGGATGGGTGGATGGATGGATGGGTGGATGGATGGATGGATGGATGGATGGGTGGATGGATGGGTGGATGGATGGGTGGGTGGATGGATGGATGGATGGATGGATGGGTGGATGTATAGATGGATGGATGGATGGATGGATGGATGGATGGATGGATGGATGGATGGATGGAATTCTCCTCTCAGTTTAAGCACAAACTTCAGAATAACCACACTGTCACACATCCTAAAAGCAGCCGTTTGTACTTTAAAATCCAGAGTTGACCTCTCTGATACAGTGTTAGGGCAGCTGTGTCTCAGTAGATAGAGCAGTTATCTGCGGATCGGAGCGTAAGCTGTTCGATTCCTGCTCTTCACAGTCTGCATGTCGATACGTCCTTGGAAAGTTGCCTCTGTGCGAGTGTGTGTGTGTGTGTGTCTGTGCATGTGTGTGATACTAATAAGCACTTTGTTGGCCAGAGAAAGAACAAAGTATGATAAGTGGTATAAAGTGTGCAGTGAATTTGTGTTTGGATGGATACGTGTGGTTTCTAGTGCATAAGGAATGGATTGTTTAAATGAAGTTCATTCACCATTTTACTAATCAAGCACATCAACCTGAAGCGAAGAAACAAAAGTGAAACATGTTTTCATGCTAAAGTACAAGTTCTTTGTAGTTTCTGTAGATGTTTCATCTTTATCTGTGTTGTTGGAAGGACTCCGTTTTTTATTTCTATCTGTTCTAGTCATATGCACATGTGACTGGCTTATCCGGGTCTGTAGAGGATCATAGAGAAGAGCTGCTGTATCTTAAGATGAGCACAGGTGTGTCTGAAGTTCACTTGAGGCTCGGACGCCGCCTCAGTGGATATCGTGAAGATGGAACATGCCATTGTCATGCGTGTGGTAAGTGCATCGTGAAGTATTTGTAAGGATAATGGAAGTTCCACACACTCCAGACGTATGGATGATGCTGTCATACGATGTCCTTAAACCACTCTAGGGGTTAGTACGGTGTGAGGACTGGCTGCTTACTGACTGCACACATGCATCATAAGTGAGACATGATCCATAAGTGGCTGCAGGATGACCACACAAACTACACTCGGATTAGCTCATTTACTCACTTCTACCAGTCAGGCTGCAGCAGGAGCGTGCATGTATCACCTGAACAGCACTAACGGATCTTTGTGCAGGATTTGTGGGGGGTTGAAAAATGAAAAATGTGTGCAACACGCCTGCGTCTCACCTTCTTCCTCCTTACTTACCCTTATCTAGAAGTGTTCACTAGGACCTGCCACCTGCAGCATCCCCATAGAAGACATGAGGATAAACATTTTCTCTCTACTGGTTCACTGAGCGGTCTATGACCTTGATAGTTCCTGTAGGTCACCTGTGTGCCCCGTTTGACCTTTTCTTTTTTATTCAGACAGTCATAAGGACAGTTGGGACGAAGGCTTAAACCTTAAGTAGAACTCTTTTTTTGGTCAGACTTTAAACTAGTAAAATATAAACGGTTCCCTGTAGAATGCGAGCTTTTTCCAGAGCTGCTTTGTTGTGTGTTTCCCTGAAGAGTGGACAGAAACAGTGGAGGGAGTTTACAGTCAATGTTGGAGAGCAAAAGCTTTCAGGAACTGGCTGTTCTTTTCAGGGGAGTAGAGAACACTGAGCCACGTTCTTCACATTTAAGCACCAAGCAGAACAATGTTCATATTCTGTGTGTAAACCAGGACCAGATCTGCTCCTCCTGTTCAACTGAGCCAAATGAAAATGTGTGAGTTTACATCATTCGCAGACTTGAAAACCATCTATCCATTCATCTGCTTCCGCTCATCTGGGACCGGGTCGCGGGGGCAGCAGTCTAAGCAAAGATACCCAGCCTTTCCTCTCCCATAGGTGAGTCTCATGATCATAGGTGAGTATTGGAGCTTAGACCGACCGGTAAAGTGGAAGCTCTACTTTCTGGCTCAGCTCTCTCTTCACCACAACGGTCCCGTACAGCGACCGCATTACAGTGGAGGCCGCACCAATCCCTTGTCGACCTCACGCTCTGATCTTCCCTCACTCGTGAACAAGACTTCTCCACCGGTGGCAGGAGCTCTTCACCCACCCGGAGAGGACAAACTACTTTTCTCCGGTCAAGAACCATGGCCTCAGACTTCGCTCTGCTGACCCTCATTCCTACATAAAACCTTGAAGACAAATCTAGTGGATCACAGGAGGCAATAGTTATAGCACAGTTATCATAGTTTGTATGTAGTTCAGGGGCTTGGGAGGATTTGACACACACACACAAACACACACACACACACACACACACACAAACACACACACAAACACACCCCGCACCCTCAACCTGGGATGGCTAGATCCGGCCCTGGGCACAACCCCCAAAATTGACGTCCTTCAGACTTTCAGAGCTTCAGACCAGCAGACCTGTGTTTCCACTGTGAAAACATGACAGATTTCCTGAGGAAATCCACAGCTCGTTCCTGCCAAACGTGTTGCTGCAGATAAGCAGGCTGACAAAGTGGCATGCTGGGAATCTGTGAAATATGTCGCTTCATGTAGATTAAACCAAGCGACTGGCAGCTAATCTGAGCTGCTGATAAAAGGCACACAAACGTCAAAGTGCACACGTAGCAACACCAACATTGTTTGCTTGAGTAAATAAAGACACTTGAAGTCATTTTCCTTTTTGCCAGGACCTGGCACTGTGGTGTTTTTCTCTTCTAATTGTAGTTGTTTAAGTGTTTTTAGTTTAGCTACACAACATTCTGATGACGTTCTGTCCAAAACCTGAAGAAAAGCTAATTTAGAGGAAAACCTACGTTGAAAAAAGACATTATCGGAGCTGAAGGCTGATGTTGGATCTGAGCTGCTATTCAGAGATCCTCAAACCAGCAAACTGAAGCAAAACCCAGCAAAAGTAAATTGTTTTATTTCTCATATAACAAAAGCAACCGTCTGTTCAGTCATACATGGAAATTTCCCCAAGTCTATCACATGAAAACAACTTTTTTAAAAAACATGGTCCCTAATGATTCCTCATCTGTTCATCTTCTGCATATTGGAAAATTCAGGCATAATCCTTTCATCATATGTAGCCTTTTTTCCACAAAACACATTTTCACTAAAAGGAAATTGAAATGAAGAACAAACTGTTGGTCAATGTGTGGATGATTTCAGGAGGAGATGGAGCTTAATGATTAACCAGAAAGTCCTGTTTGTTATCACACACCTGAATGTGTGTGTGTGTGTGGGGGGGTCACTGCAGATACAGAACTCCGGAACCCTTGGTGGTTTAGCCCCCCCACCCACCCCTTAAGGCTTCAAGCAGGAAGGCTTTGGGACCCATTTTCAGAATCTTTAGTATGACCCGGCTGTGGATTTAAACCCACAACCTGCCATCCAGGGCGGACACTCCACCACTGACCTAGTGTAATGAGACTATCAACCATAATCTGCTGAGGAAAGACGCAAACTCATTTAATAAAACAATACCTGACCTTCAGATGAACATGACCAGCTCAACCAAAACTCAAATAAAAAACAAATAAGCACAATAACAAAAAAACTGAAAATAAAACCAGTAAAATATAACAGTAAAATATTTGTATTTTAGAACAAGCATTGATTAAAAAAACCTTTTGGCCAGATACTAAAAACCAAAAGAGAGATGAGTTTGAAAATCAGACTGTGATGAATGAGACGGCGATCAGGAGAACCAATGATCATTTTGGGAGATGTGCAGATCTGTCAATCAGCAGTAAAACAATGAGAAACTGAACAGCAGGATGATCAGAGAACGGAGAACAGAGACTGCAGTATACAGAAACATGAGTTTGTACCATTCACTGTATCAGAGAACTGGACTGAGTGGAACGTCCTCCATAGAAAATGGTTTATTCCAGCTGCAACCAAACAAAAGCAAGTCAGTCTCCATGTTTTTATGGTATGGACGCTGCCATGTTGGAGTCAACGTTTCTGTGGCAACCACTCTCTCCAATCAGGAGTGAGCTTTTCGGAAGGCCACACCCCTACAGACTTTTTAACATCTTCTTGTTTATCCTCATTTTTTTCATGACATTTTTTCTATTGTTCAAGTTTTTCAAGTTATTAACTGACCAATCAGATGCCACAATAAAAGTAGGAGGAGCCTGCTGGGACTTTGGCGTCTTAGAGTCAGCAGGTACTTCCTTTCTTTTATTTATTTATGTATTTATTTATTTATTTATTTATTTTATTATTTTTTTGGGGGGGGGGTCTCAGTCCAGTACTTAAATCCAGTCAATTGTTTGTGCTAAAAAATCTCCCTCTTTGTAGAGATTCTAAAATGAAAGTGATGATAAAAATCTAAAGCAACTGTGGTTTTCTGTCTTATTAATCCTCAGAAGGGGTTTGTACAAACATACTCCTGTGTGTCCAATAAAAAACGTGTTTCCTGAGCAGCTAAACGGGAGAAACTTTAAAAAAAGATGACTCAGCATGACTGTTTGAATGACCACATTTTCTAACTCCACTTAAAACCCCTCATATGATCAGTTACGGTTATGTTTGATCATTCATTGCTGTTGAACCAAATATGTGAATTACCAGCATACATGCAAATAAGTCTACCAGAAAGGGACTTCCAGGCACACTGATGGATTGAGATTAATTACCCAGCAGCCCCAGCAGGGACATCAGTCAGAAACCTTGTTCTCAGCTCTGATCTCAGCTGCAGACACAGCAAAGCCTCTCCCTGCAGCTCATCCACCCTTCTCCACCCTAACAAGAGCCTTCTTATGCAGCGGCTGGAAGGCAACAAAGCTCTTTAGCTGCAAATCTGCAAAGTGTCCCATTATTCCTCTGCAGAGAGGAAGACTTGTAAATCTTCATCAGATCCAGGCTGATGTGATAGCTGAGGGCCTGGGAGGTCACCATGGGGGGCTGAGGGGGGTGGGAGGTGGGGGGCCTCACATGGTTCTGAGGAAGATCCGCAGGATTGTCCTTCAGAGAGATGACAGGCTGGTCCTCTGCTCTCACAGGTGAGATGTTCACCTGTGAGGGGGCACGTGTGAGGTGGCAGCTGGGGGGAGTATCATGATGTGCAGTTTGGGGTTTCATGCTTCAGAGGGTGAATATTCTCTTACGTTAAGGGCAGAATGACGGTCTGCGCGTCTGTGAGGGAGAGGTGAAGCAGCGCAGGCGTTTCCCGTGTGCGTGCGTGCGTGCGTGTGTGGGGGGGCTCTGCTCACCAGCGCCGCCTGCACGCAGATGGAGCAGCTCGTGACTGAGGACGGGTGGAGGAAGCCAGAGCTCTGACTTCAGGTGGAGTTTTCCGCGGGATCAAACAGGTGACCAGCGCTTCCAACTTCCACGGCGCGTCTCGTCCCGACCTGGAGGAGTGCGCGACATTCTTCTGCTGGGGGCGCGTGCGTCCGTGGCCACATCTGTGACGCATTTGCAGACGGAGAAGCAGCAGCGTTTTTTTCGGGGCTCTGGATGTCCGGCAGCCCGACAAGTTTCCGCGCGGCTTGGCACGCCGGTCACGTTCTCCCGGGGTGACTTGCGCGGCTCTGCGCGGCGCAGAAGTTCCTCGGAGCGGCAGCGGAAGTGACCGCGGCGGCGGCATCAGCAGCATCCGTGCGCGGAGGCGCCGCTGCGGCTCCCGGGTCTCCTCCTCCGCGGGAGCCGGCATTGAAATTCCGCTCCTGAACGCGCAGCTGCAGAGACTTGGCCGGAGCTCGAGCCGCTGACGCTGCGCTCTGCGCCCGGATGGATGCGCGCCTCACGGGGGGGTGTGAGGAGCGAAGGGACACTGCAGCCCCCGTCCGGCTAGAGGACCATCATGGATGCTTACAACGTGCTTTGGCGACGCCGCTGGATGAAACCGTCTTCATCTAACCTGCTTGACGTCTGAAGGGCGCGAGAGTTGAAAGTTTGGATAATCTGCGGGTGAAGGATGCAGGCTGGAGCCAAGACGCTCTCCGCAGGTGGAGGTGCGTCACTCTGCTGCCTGCTTCTCCTCTGGCTCATCTACACCCATCTGCTCAGAGAGGGTAAGGGCGCTCTTCTGCGTATTGCTCTGGCAGCAGCAGCAGCGTTGTCTCTGAGGGCTGATTGGTATGCAGCTGCACAGTTTGGAGCAGACCTGACTAACACCACCCCCCCGACAGTCATTAAAATGGTCTTGCAGGGATCCTGCTCAGATGAAGTCTATTTTTAGTGACCCTGCTGGACCCTGAGGCTTTTTCACAAATTGACTTGAAATCTCAGAGGTAAAGTTCATTCCAGTGTTTAGAAAAACACTTTTATCATACATGACAGTACTGTCCTGTACCCAGGAGCCTGACATCAATCTGTTTCTGTGATGAAAAAGTATTAGAACTTGGTATGTTCAACCCTCATCTGAAGGTCTGCATGTTACCGTGGTGATAAGGATGCAGTTTCTCCATCACTGAGCTCAGGTTGACACACAGACAGGTCAGATTTCTGCCTCAGAGCTTTTCATTTCTCTCTGAGGTGAACCTCATCATGCACCTTTTCTCTGCTGAATTATTCATCCATTTATGAAAATTACACCTCATTCTGCCGCAGACCAAACAGTAAAAGGATTCAAATCCTGGAAAAATATTTGGGATTCGACTCTATCAGAGACTTTAGAGCAGACTCAAAGCGCTGAAACTTGTGGGAAATTGTTGTACATCAAGTTTCTAGATTAGATCTTTAATCAAGCAGTGACCAGCAGCGTAATTACCATTGTGGAGGAGGGATAGTGCCTACATCAATGTCTTTGGCAGTCTGCCGGGAACTAAAGTTACCACTGATGGTAGAAATGAACAGTCTGTGTGGTGAAATGTGTTCTGCATTTTCTCTCAACTCAAACTCTGCCGTTAATTTGCCTCCATGACGAGCTGATTGTCAGAGGAGATGATGCAACCGCATCCTTTCCTGCAGGGGTTTTGTTCCTTTCATAAATGTTTTCATCAGCACCTTATTGTGCAAATTATTCACTCAATCTCTTGTGAACTTTGCTTCTTTGGAGTGTTTGGATTCTGTTGGTTTGATTTAAAGGTCGAGTCTCTCTGTGATGTTCTTCAGGCTGTGCAGCTTTCAGTTGAATTTCTAGAAACCTGTAGAGTGCACGGGCAAACCTTCAAATCCGCCCTTTGAAACGGACTGCTTTGACCAGGAGAGCAGTTGTAAAAGCCAGCCTTTGTTGCCATTCCATCACTTTGTGTGGAATCCGGCTGAAAGTTGAATGAATTATGGAACCAGAAACAGCTCTTCACTTCCTGCCTTTTCCAGGAGGAAGCTGTTCTTCCTTCATCTTCAAAGCTCCCCTCCCTTCTGGGAGGGGCCCAGTTCACCGCCTGAATGAATGACAGCGTCTCGTCATTTCCACGTTTGTCATTTTATTCAACCAAAAACCTGCATGGTTCTGGGTTTTCTCTGGTGTGTTTTGATGCAGCTTGCAAACACTCCATCCTTTCCAATAGAAGAAAAGCTGTGGTTACCTGGATCAGGTATGTTCCATCAAATTAAGAAAAGATTGTTTTATTAATAAAATCAGAAACAGCGCTGACATAAAAAGCTGGATTTCTTGTGAAAAGTGAAGGTTGGAGAGTGTGAGGTTTGCACAGAAGACGAAGTGAAAGGCATGGTGACAGAATCCCAATGATATGTTAAACATCAGAGGAATACGAGCTGGTTGGCTTAGAGAGAATGAACACAAAGATCATTGGAGGAGAGCTCTGACATAGAAACTGTGAATGGAAATGTTATGGGAGCGTGGAGCTTAGGAAATGATGAAGAAAAGCTCGTGTTCATCGCTGAGGAACACAGATAAAAAAGAACTTTCCTGAAGGACAGCTCAGCTTCAAATCCTTTAAATATGCAGAGTAAACAGAGTTTAAAAGAATAACTACATTTATAATGAACTTCTGCCTCTTCATAATACCTCATACTTCAAATAATGATGATGATGACTTTCTAAAAGAACAACAACATTGAATGTTTGGTCTTCCTCTGTTAACCAAAAGAAAAACACTTAATTTGTGGTTTCTAAAAACTGAGCTTGAAACCGACAAAATGCTGTATTAAAATCTACTGAACCAAACCAAACACAGCTTTTAAAGTCATGTTCCACACAATCATTTTAATAGAAAATCTAATGAAATAATCCAGGACAAGTACAAGAACATCTCCCAGGATCTGAAAGTTCCTGCGTCTGCAGCTGCACAGAAGATGAAGAGGACTGAAGGCAACTTCCATGAACATGTCTGCTTCTCTTTTCCTTCAAGAGAAAAACCAGAGTCAGTCCGAAGAGATGATCGGATAACCGAGGAGCCCAGAACGACCTCTGAGACGTTAAAAGTCAACTCCAAATTCAACATACATCAGTCAGATCCACCATCAGGAAGAGGCTTTCACTGAGACAAACATCACAGCTGAAAGAAAATAAGAAAAAATGAACCACAATAGAAGCAAATAAGCCACAAAAGTTCAGAGAGAACGTCCTTCGGAGAGATGAGACAAAACCAGACTTTTTTGGAAGCATCAGCTTCTTGTTCAGGGATGCAGAAACAAAAATGGCAAGAAAATTAGACAGTCCCTGTTGTGTTGCACGGCGGAGGCTTAGGTGTGGTCTGGGCTGCAACATCTGTTCATGGCTGGAGAATCTGAAGACAATCATTTCTTCTGGAGCCACACGTGCTGCCTGGTGTCAGATAGCTTGGTCTCTGTCTTCATGAAGCCTCAGCAGGATCCTGATCCAAAACTCAACATCCAAAAGCACCAAGAGAGACTGGAAACATCTAAATGTTCTGGAGTCTCTTCTATAAACCTTCATCTACAACCTGCTGGAGATCTGTGGAAGGAGATAAAACGTCTGCAGGAGACACTCTTTAAACCTGAGACAGCTGGAGATGTTTATTCAAGAGGAGTGGACCAGAATACCTGCTGACCGGTGAAGAGACTGGAAAATGTTAGAGTATCATAATTTGTGTCTAGACTTGTTTTATTCATCTATTTTCTTTCAAATATGTTAGAAGCAACATAAACATGTGACTTACTGAATAGTTTTCTTTCATTTGACTTTTTTTCCTTTTTAAAATGACCTCTGGGTTTTTTCTCTGTTTAACATTCATCATAAACTTGTTCTATGCGGATGACTGTGCCCTTAACGTACATGTAAGAGCTGATGATGCAGAATGAACTGGACAGCTTATTGTGAGCTTATGACAACTTTAGTCTCACTGTCATTCCAAAAACACTGTCGTCGTTCATCAGGCAACCATACTTCCTGGATTAGCAGCAGAGCAGTCTAAACCTTCCCAGATCTACGCAGCACACTTTCAAAAGCACTGACTGCTGACATAGACATAGACGATTAGTCAACGATTAGTTGGACGTTTTGGAGGCAGTGAAGTTGTTCCTCAACCCTAGAGAAGAAGATGGATACAAACTAGTGTTTCACCACAGCTTAACAACCATGCACCTGAAGGAAGCATCCGGCTGTCCTGGCGTCTTCCTCACTGTCCTCGACACCGTTGTCAAGGTAGTTTGTACTCACATCTTACTTTTAGAGAGAGAATGGGTGTAATGTTTTCTATCACCGTGATATTATTGGGCTGTAATGAGTATCTGAGTACTCTGATACTCACGATCAGCTCCCAAAAACTTGAATATGAAAATATCCAACGTCCAAGATCACTGATTGGATCTTTCTAAGAATGGGAGAGTGTAGTATAAATAAAATTCAGGAAGAATGTAGTTTTTTACTCTGAAATGCAGAATAATGGTGGAATTTAAGTTTATAATCTTAAAACAAGACGAATGTGCAGCGCTACTATCACCGAAAGTCTTCAAAACTAAAGTGTCCGTGAAACTTCCCATTTTCAGAGTAAAACTAGTAAATGTATTTTTGTAGTTGAAAAAATGAGACTGAAGTTCCATTTACGAACAGAAGTTCTGAAAAAACGAATGTACTCACATTTGTTCACATCCTTTTACCTCCGGTAACTCTTCAACAGTTTACGTAATTAATATAAATCCAGCAGATTCTGATGCGGAGAAGAGCAGCCTTACGCTGATATGCAGCGCTACACAGTGAAGTGATTACGTAATCCCCAAGAATCAGCTGATTCTGCCATGGAGAAAAGCGTTTATTCATAACGGCTTTGCACTGAAATGCAAACAGTGTGACAGCACAAACATTTCTGTCCAAATCTTTGGGTTCATTAACTAATCGACTACTAAAATAAGCATTAGTGACAGCCCTACAAAGAAGTTCCCAGCAGGATTACCCAGACCAGCGCTGCCTTCAGAAGACTCCACCAGAATGTCTGGGAGAAAAGAGGCGTCCGCCATGTCTCCAGGCTAAAGGCCTACAGCGGGCTGGTGGACCAGTGCTCACCACCTTCTCCAGGGCTTGTGAAACCTGGACCGACTGTAGCAGGAACACCAACAGCTCAACCTGAGCTGCTGTATGTTGGGTTGTCTCAGGAGGCAGAAGGAGCCGTTCAAGGACCATGAGCAGGAGGACGGTGAAGCACACGGAGCACCAAAGGGAAAAGGCAAATGACCCCTGACCTGCCTTAACATGTTCATCTGGAGCCGTTGTCATGTCCTCAGATGTAATTCATAAACGTTAAAGGACGTTTTATAGTTTCATCCTGCTAGTGATTCCGTCACAACAACACACAGTAATGTGTCTCTTTACTGCACGTCATAATTAGTGTGGCACTTTAATTTGTTGGAATAATCCAATCACAGCAACAATCGCTCCTGTCACCCTGCTGTGCTGCTCAAGCTGTCGATGGAAATGACAGCTCACATTTGATGAGATGTGTCTGCAAGCTGCGTGTCTGCAAAATCTGAAGGGACGTCACTGAACTTTACAATCAGCACTGAGATGATCTCCTGGCAGATCCACTCACGCCAAACGGCCCTCAAGATAAGCCTTCGTCCCAACTGTCCGTACGGTCGTTCACCGGCCGTCTGCGGGTGAAAAATGGTCAAACCTGTACGGAGCACGCAGATGACCCACAGAAAATGTCAAGGTCACAGAACGATCAGGAAACCTGTGGAGAGAAGACGTTCATGCACATTTTTTTCTACATTCGTGCTGCGGGCGACAGGTCGTAGTGAACACGTCTGCAACACATACGGGTGAGTAAGGGGGAAGTAGGGGAGACGCAGGCGTGTCGTACAGATTTGTCTTTTTTTCAACCGTCCCAAATCCTGCAGACTGTACAAAGATCCCGTTAGTGATGTGCATGAGATACATGCGAGCTTCTTGCTGCAGCTTAACTGTTAGAAATGAGAAAATCAACGTGTTTGTGTGGACATTCTTCGGCACTTATGTATCACGTGCACGCCCTGTGTGTGCAGCGTTTGTATGCAGTCAGTAAGGAGCCAGTACTCACACATCACCCGTACGTCTTAAGTGTGTGTAATTTGCTGTTATCCTTACGTATACTTCATGATACACTTACCACACGCATGACAATGCTATGCTCCATTTTCATTCTTCCTTGAGATGGCCGTACAAACCTCAAGGGAACTGTAAGACACACCTGCACTCACCTTAAGATGCAGCCGCTGCTCTCAATGACCCTGGATTCAGACAACCCAAAACCCTGCAGCCCCCGTATGGGTCAACCTGGGTGCATGAGACTGAGGCCTTAGACACGTTTCCTCCTGCTGCAGGACCCATCAGTCCTATTTTTCCATTGAATTTGACACACTTCTTTGAGGAAGAGCTGAACTCTGGAGAAACCATTCCCATTCAAGTCAACACCCCATCAGGCATGAGGCATCAGGCATGAGGCATCAGGCATGAGGCATCATGCATGAGGCATCAGGCATGATGCGTCAGGCATGATGCGTCAGGCATGATGCGTCAGGCATGCACAGGGAGACCCACTCTGATTAGGACCTTGGCTGTAAATTGTAAGCAAATCATGGAGTCCTGCATCTGCAGGCGGTGGAGCTTTAAAATGTGAACATCTTTATGGAGCAAAATTAAAAGAAATGCTTCACTTAAATCAGTTTGGCAGCAGACACAGTTCATATTTCACAGCTCCCTGACTATAAATTATTTCCAGCCATCAGCCCCCACCCTCCTGTGGTTGAGTGTATCGCTCAATGCCGTTCTGCATTATTATTTGCTGTGCAGTCTCTGGGCTTGGATCTGCTCCTCATTGCCAGAATGGTTCTGATGGTCTCTGGACCTGCTCTGGTTGAAGCCTGGTTCTGTGTCTGTTCCAGAGAACGCTGCACGTGAACTTTTAAGCTGCAGCCCCAGCCATCACACATCCCTGCTCTTAGGGGGCATTGGAATCTGCTGATGTTCACGTTTTTAAAGACAGAAGCCGTCCTGGAGGGCTTTCTCAGTCAAGGGAGTCACTTTGGCTGAACAGCGCTCCCTGTGCTGCAGCAGTGAAAGCCTTTTTAAAGCAGATTTTGTGCCCCATGTTGATTCCATGTCTCACCACCTTGCATTATTGAAACATCCCTGCAACTCTACCGAGTTACTGCAAAAGAAATGTCCCCGAATCAGGTCCTTCACTATGTTTTGTAGGAGCGGCCTGTTTGCAGTTATTCTTGTTCAAGCCGCTGCCAGCAAGTCACACAAGTGCAGCAGACAAACTGCAGGAATAACAGAAGATTCAATTCTTTCACTGAGAAAAGGATCAGAAGCTGCTGAGACTCGTCTTCCTGGATAGTAAAGTGCTCCTGTAAAACATTTCCCTGTGAAGTTTCCTGTGAGATATGATCTAACGTTGCTTAGTCGGGTTCCTGTCCTCTGACATCAACAGAATTTTCCAAAGAAAAAAAAGTATTTTTTAAAGACCTGTTCATCTGCAGAAGCTCACAGTGATGTCAGGAAGCGAGAAGCGTGAGGTCAGACCAACATCTGCCCAGCTCACCTGGTGTCCTATTACACGGTACCTACTGCGCCTCAAACGTCACGCGGGGTTAAGGTGATGAGGTGCACTTGGCCGCCTGCACTGGCATATGCTCACGAGCTAAGATTGGAGTTTGATGCCGTCCTGTGCTACAATGAACAGACGGAGCAGAGAGATTTGAACGGACATGAGGGAAAGGTTACGTCACGCCGCTGCAGCCAGAACCCAATTACAAAGAGGCACTGCCAACCAAACACGAAAACCCGGTGGGTTCTCCAGGGTTAAAGCGGTTTTGACCCGGTGGGTTCTCCAGGGTTAAGGGGGTTTTGACCCGGTGAGTTCTCCAGGGTTTAAGCGGTTTTGACCCAGTGGGTTCTCCAGGGTTTAAGCGGTTTTGACCCGGTGGGTTCTCCAGGGTTTAAGCGGTTTTGACCCGGTGGGTTCTCCAGGGTTTAAGCGGTTTTGACCCGGTGGGTTCTCCAGGGTTTAAGCGGTTTTGACCCGGTGGGTTCTCCAGGGTTTAAGCGGTTTTGACCCGGTGGGTTCTCCAGGGTTAAGGGGGTTTTGACCGGTGGGTTCTCCAGGGTTTAAGCGGTTTTGACCCGGTCTTTACATAAAAAAGATCAATAAACGTCAGTAAACTTGAAAAAAATCATCTTTTTTCCTGATGTGAATAACATGAAATATAAAAATAAAAAATAAAAATAAAATCCATATTTTTCCATTAAAGAAAAGTGTCGTCATCAGCCCAACTGCACACTGATGGTTCAGCCAAGAACCACGTCGATCCAGTTTAAAATCACAACAGTTTTCATGGTAACCTTTAACTCGCTCTGTCGTCGTGGCGACGCTGAATCAGTCCACCAGGCCTCCACATCCGGTCCACTTGTGGAGTGGTACACCAAGCTGCAGTGCCTGTAATCCCTCCCTGTCCTGTCCTCTGTTGAAGCTGTTGAAACAGTAGCTGTTTGAGCTAAAACATCCAACAAACCTTCAGACAAAACCATCAACCCCACTTTGCATCAGAGTGAAGTGAAATGTTGCATCATTTTCACATCAAACTGCTGGTAAAGGTGTGCAGTTTTAATGCATGTTCTCTTGGATAAATGTGTATTATTTAAAACAAACAACCCACATTTGTACGTGAGAACCCTCCTCCTCAGTGTGATTCAGTGAAATACATGAGGCTTTGAGGCAGATTGAAACCGTCTGGTTCATCAGCGTGTTCCAGTCAGAGGAGCTGGTTTTCTGTCGTCAAGCTTTGGTTCAGGTAGACGATCCGGCTGCAGGAGATCAAAGCAGCTGGGAATCCTCCTGAAGGCAGAAAACTACAAAAAAGTCATCACAGAAAGAATGACAATACAGAAAAAGAAACACGTTAAGCAAAGATCTGAGCAAATAAATGGAGGAATCGTTTTATACACAGAAGGAAGAAGAGAAAAGAAATGACTGACTTTGACCTACATGGTGCCTCAGTGTTAAAAAACTTTAGATATTTTTCTTAAGTAAGTTTTTCTTGATTGACACTGATTCAATCTTTCTGGAGCAACATTTTGATCTGTTACCATGACAACCTTACTGTTTGTGAAGGGCAGAGGGAAGACCTGTCAGTTTGGGATGTACTGTGTATGAAGAGGATTCAAATCTTAAATAACGTTTAGCCTCATTCTGTGGTCTCCAGCACAGATGCTAAACCTGATGTTTGTTCAAGAGACCGTCAGGCAGCTCTGCTTGGTGGTCCTCTGCTGCGTTTCAGCTGAATCTACACTAACCTGCTGGATCACGTTTGTACCGACCTCCTCAAATGCTTCTCCAGAGCTTAAATCTGAATGTTTTTGTGCTTTGAGACATCACTGGCAGGAAAAGGGGTTTTAGGAGTGAAGGGAAATCCTTTTCATGTTCCTCTCAGTCTCTCCCCCTCACAGCTCATGTTTGTTTCAGTTAAACCGCAGCCACATGCAGCCTGAAGCATGCGACCTCCAAACAGCTTCAGTCTGTTGTATGTTGGAAGAGCTGGAATGCTGAGTCCCATTTTAATACCTGCACTCTCTGCAAATGACATCTGACTGAAAACCTGCACTGTGACTGTTTTTGAAGCAACATTTGAAATCCTCCATGAAAGATCAGCTGATTTCACTTCTGATGATTCTCATCCTCATTCTGACGTCGGTCTTTCTAAACGTTGTTGGCAGTTTAAGGCGGAATTGAACATTGGTGTGGTGATCAAAGTGGGATTAGAAACGTTTTTCCCAGCAGCTCTCTGCCCTGCGGGGACGTGACGCATGCTGACTCGGGGGAACACGGTGAAAATATTTGGAATTGCACTTTGGTGATCCATAAGGTGCCTGAGTAAAGCAGAGAAACGGAGAGCATACGCTCACGCTTTGGCTCCAGGCTGTGAGCTGCTGCTGCAGCTGCTGCCGCCGCCGCCGCTACTGCTGCTGCTGACTCCAGGATGAGGTCATCAGGTCGGGAGTCTGCTGAGAGCCAGCGTCTGCCCCCCCTTCAGCTTCATGCTGTCCTCTATATGTCGACTGTGACGTGATCCACATCCTTGCCTGGCTCCTTGCTGCCGTGGTGTGTGTTTCATCATGTGAAACAGAGGCGAGGCGGAGTGTCTTGAAAGGCTGAGTGACAGGGACCCGCGTCACATCAATTCAAAGCTGTGCATGTGATGGAGTCTGGGCTGAGGGCTCTCCGTTTCCAACATTCTTCTGTCTTACTGCACCTTTGAGGGAAAATGTCATCCCGTCACATACTCAAGAACTCCTACTACCCACCCCCCACCCCCAAAAGAAAGGACTTCATCACAGTGGACTAAACCATTACAAAAAAGAAAATGGGACCAAAATCTTGAATGTGGTTAAAAATATGTTTTTCTAAACAAAACCTAAAGATGTGTCAGGGAGATCCAAAGGGAGTTTGGAAGTTCTAATGGGATATTATTATGGGATGGCCCATTCAGGGTTTTTGATTTATTTTTTTATTGCCAAGGGGTGGAAGAGAGACTCAAGTTCAGTTTGGACCCCGACATCACAATGGGCCCCTCCCATCCTGAGGAGCCGGTAACTCCTCCTGTGACTCCTCTGTGGATCCAGATCCATAGAAACTACAATTCTCTGGTAGTGTTGATCTCCCTCGTCTGTGTTTTAGGTGTGAACAGACGGAGCTGAATGCTGAGAACAGATGCTTTTTTGGTCATCAGCTTTCCTGAACTTTTCCTTCAATAAATACGGAACAGATTTACCTTTAAAGGAGGAAGGATGGTGTCATAACAACAGAAACCTGAGCTTGTTTTGGTGAAATCTTCCGAGAACACTCGTTCATCAGGAATACTTGTTCTTGCAAAAACCAATAATGGTTGATTTTTGTTCAGGAGGTTATTGATCAGTTTGGGTTTCCTTCGTGGAGTGCTCTGTGGTCTTTTAAGGATGAAGATGCCGCTGACTGCTTCATCACGGTAAGCAGTGTGAGGAGTTTGCAGACAGACCTGTGTGGGCTTTCTCCAGAGTCGGTTCCTCTTTGTTCCATCGCTCATCATGAGCAGCGTGCACGATGGATCAGGATGTTCTGCAGAACGTTGGATGGTCTTCAGTTCCTGTGGACTCAGTGTTACAGTGTTTGTTTTACAGAAGCCTAAAAGATATTTGGATGCTGTCTCTAAAAGCTCAGAACACAAAGTTCTTTTTCTAAACACAGACATTAGTTTTCATCATGAATGATTCGCTGAGTCAGGCACAAATTCAGCTGCTGTTCAAAGCCGCACACTCACCTGGAGATTAGTTTAGCACAAATGCTTTTCATTTCCAAGAATCTCTTGTGGTATAAATAAAGAAACCTTAATGCACTAAACCTGATTTAATGTTTTTAAACAAACATGTAGAGTTACGTTGAGTCTGTGCATCCTTCACATTAAACAACATTTATCCGTGTTTGAATAAATGCAAAAATCCTTTCAAAAACAGTTTCCAAAAACAGTCTTTTTTTAGTTTTGGAAGTGTTCTGGATGTTCCATGCTCCTTGGAAAGTGATGCATCCATTAGTTTGCTTTTACGCTCTGCAGTCATTCTGTCCTTGCACAGACCTTTAACCGCTATTTCAAACAAACAGCAGAAGCTCTCAGGAAGCATCGGTCGGGCTTTCTGACCTGTGCTCTCTGCAGAGATCTACTCGGCTTGAAGTTTGCTCTGTTTTTTCCAAAGGTGCAGTTCCCAGTAGATTACAGCGTCTTACCCAGATTACGGGTTGGGTTTCATCATTCAGTTTTTAAATAAAGAACTCTGGAGCTACGATTCCTTAATACATTTTTTCTGGGTTTTCATCATAAGAAAGAATTATTCTGAATTTGACCTCAGGCCTCCTCACTTCAGCTACTTTGTGTTGCTCGTGCAGGAGCAGCTCCTCCCCCTGAACCACTTTGCTCTGGGATGGATGAATGACGGAGGAGAAATCTGAACTATTATTTGAGATGAAAGTGTTTCCCAGAGGGAGGTTTTGCTTTAGTTTTCTTCTGACTGGTGTCTCAGCCGCGCTGGGATGAAATAATGCTGACCTGCTTTAATTCCGTCTTCATCCAGGCACCTGAAGAAAACAGAGTCATTTACTGATGAGGTTTTTTTAAATGGACTAAAAACACACAGTGTTTGTTTCTTCTTTATGAGTTCTGTCCAAGTTGGATCCGTGTAAACATTCAGCTGGACTCAGAAAGTCCTGAATGTTCTTCCTAATCCAACAAGATGAATAAATGTGATCAAAACTCTCTGGGTTAGTGTCTAAAGTGCATCTCTGGTCTTTCTGTTCGATAAGTTTGAATCTGTTCTGTCATAAAAAGACCCGTTTTGGATGTTCTGTACCTTCAGCCGCCGGTTGTTGATGTGAAACTTCCCCGTCTGGTCATGCTCATCTGATGAACTCTGCTTGGTTGCTCTGTTTGACAGGCCAGTTGGCAGTGGGAACCTGCGAGATAGTGATGCTGAACAGAGACAGCAGTGTTCCCAGACGGACCATCGCCCGGCAGACGGCCCGCTGCGCCTGTCGGAGAGGCCAGATCGCAGGCACCTCCAGGGCCAGGCCCGCCTGCGTGGACGGTGAGTTCAGTGACCTGCAGGTGTTTGAGATATTTAGCAGCTCTGAGCCGAAATGTGAAAACAGACACGACAATGTTTGCTTAAATGAAAAACAAAAAAGAGAGGACAAGGAGAAAACAAACATTCAGTAACATGTATTTATAGAAGTCAAAGAATGGGTCAGTTTCTGGATAAGGTCCATACCTGCCAGTTTTACCTGACAGTCAGCTTTAACACATAGCAGTGACACATTTATCACAGAGGGAAAGTATGTGCAGACAATCCCGGACAGGGTGTAAAAAGCCCGCCATTGCTGAAGTTCTCCATCCTCGCCACACTCTAGGATGTTTCTGTCAAACTGTACTGAACCCTGAGGGAGATTTTTGGATCAGATAAAGAATTCACATGGTTTCATACTTACTGAACTCCATTGTCCATCATGACTCATGTGAAGATGCGGAATTCTTCTGAAACATGTATTTACTTCCAACAGTAATTTGGTTGGTAAAATTGGTAGAAATAGAAAGTAAATCAATTGTTAGTTCTTGTTACTTTTACCTTTAAAATCATTTATCACAAGGAGACTAAAAATGTCACTGTTTCCTCAACCTTCATCCAAACTGAAGAATGAAGATCAGACTGAAACAACAGCAAACTGAACTCACTGCTGTCCCACAGTTCCTATCAGAACTGATGACACCTCATCATCCACATTTTAACCGTCACTCAAAGAGTTGAACTAAACTTGTTTTGAAATGTATTTATGAACAAGAACAGCACAAAAAACAAACAAACAAACCAACAGAAACCATGCTGGTCATCCCAAAAACAATCACAAACGTAATAATAATGTTCAATGTTCGAAACAGGCTTTAGATGAAGCTAAAAGCTTATCACGTCTAAGTATCCTCTTTCTTATTCTGCCCAAACTAAACATACATAAAGGTCTTTATCTGCACACAGAGTCATATCAACACAAAACAAAATGATCAAAATGATGAAAAGAACAGCAAAATAACAAATTAGAACTTTTTTCTATAAAAATTCAAGTTTGTTGTTATTTTCTTCATATTTTATCACTATTTCCTCCTTAATGAGTTCCTTTCACTGACGTATGGTTTGATGTCTTCCCTACAATGATTCCATAATGGAGGATGTGCTGGAGTTTCAGGTTTGTTCTGACATTTGGTTTGATGTACAGGTTTGTTCCTCTCAGAGTCTTTTCATTTTCTCTCAAGCAGAAAAGCTTTTGGATTCTTTCTGGCAATCGTTTATTTGTAACTTTGAACATGAATTGAATTAGTTTTTACATATAATCACATCTGCTTATTATGTAGGTTATGAGAGTTCAAATCAAACATTTTTACTGCATTATATTCCAGGCAGTTACGTTGTTTCTGTTCTGGACGGTGGCGGGGGTGTTGTGGGCGTGTGCGTACCAGTGTGCAGTGGTGGTGGTGGGGGGCATAAAAATATTTTTTCTCCTAGGGCGCCATGCAGCCCAGGGTCGGCCTGCCCCTAACCTTCAATCCTGTGAAACTCCTCTAATCACTCTGAGGGGTTTGTAACCAGGAAAACCAAGCACAATGGGTAAAAAGCGCTCGAGCGCAAAGCCCTTTTTCCTGATGATTCTGCAAACAGCGGCCTTACTGATCTGCTCGGCATTCCTGATATTATGAAGAAAACAACCATTTAAAAAAAAACATAAAGCTCTGCTCGGATGTCAGAGCACGGCCATGATGGGTGGCGTGTATGATGTTTAGGCGATGAGATTGTGAATGTATAATACAGAGTCCCTGGACAAACGGTATCGCTCAAATAAAAATGAATTTGGAAACGCCAAACAAACGACTCGTGACCTCAAAATCCTGTCCTGACGTAAATGACATTCCCTCCAGATGAATCCAGCCAAACTGAAAGCTGGCAGTGAAGCTCCAGATTCTCCATGGTGGAGGGAGCACATCAGCTGCTGTTCAGGAGGGGGTTGTTTGAGACCTGAATAAGAGGGTTCAGGTAGGAAGATGCAGCTATGAGGGGAAACTGTGCACTGATGTGAACGGTGGTGTGGTTTTAAGGAGATGTGCAGCAGCGTCCTGGCTCATCTGCAAAGGTTTGATTCTGCAGCGGGGGGTCCTGTTACGATGCTCTCTGCAGGAACCACAGACACGAGCAGAGTTTAAGTGAGGAGAACAGCGTTAGAATGTGATCTTCCGATGTTGGAGAAGACAGATCTGCATGCTGTATACCTGAGAGGTTCCCAGAGTCCCTCTCTGATCCTCTTTTGATCCCTTTTCAAAGCATTCCCAGTGGTCTTTCACAGGCCTAGAACAGAGCCCTGTGGAACACCAGTGAAGAACTGCAGTTACGGCACAGAGACCACCTCATCCCATAAAGTTCACTTTAAAATTCAATGAAAGAGTCCTGTGTTTGCTAAAGAAGCAAAAACTCTTGATAAAGATTTGTTGGGGGTGTCAGTTATGAAAGGGTTAGCAGCAGAGTGAGTCTTTGTCTTGGTTGTTTTAGTTACTTTTGTGAGGGCCAGACTGGTTGGACGCCATAAGAAAACTAAGATTGTGAGTCTTTGCTGTTTGTGATCGTTGTGTTGCTGTGATCGTTTTGGTTCTTCTTGTAGCCAGTGAGGATCTTTGATGTATTTCCATTAGAAACGTTCTGCAGAGCAGATGTTTGCTCATTCTGAAAGAGCAAATGTTCCTGAAGTCACGATTGTTGAGCAGCTTGCAGAGTGTTTTTCCTGAGGTTCATCCTGGATAGATGTGGTCTACACCAAGCAAACCTTCAGATGAAGTGTAGTTAATAAACGTTTGTCATCGCCGCTGTGTTCCAAATCCCAAATATTTGCTTCATTGAGTTCCAGATGAACAAAATATCTTTAAATGTTCAGTAATGTGTTTTTGGCTGACTGGCACAGATGGCAGCTGCACTGCTTCTGCAGGATGACTCCTTTATTCCTCATTTGTTTTTATTCACAGAACAGTCTCTGCAGCGAGTACAGGATGTTTTCCTGCTAAGGGCTGCGTCTCTTTTTGTGTGCGTACATGTTTCAAGCGTTTTGACCTCTTTTTGTGCTGCTCTGTGTGTCAGTGCTGCACAGGTTTGGTCTGCACACCGAACACAGGAGGATTATTCGCCGTTTCCTGCATGTCGTCTTGCTCTCCGTCTAATGTTCACTTCCCGAGTCTCCCCGCTGCTTCTCTCGCTGTTGCCGTGTTGCCACACTGAGATCAGATGAAGCTTGATGGTGACGTGGAAGGAGAGCAGAGAAGCTTCATATGAGCAGCAGTGAGAGAAACATTGTTTATTTTCATTATTTTCATATATGCGAGGAGACCATTGTTTTGAAAAGCCTGGGGCTTTCTAAATGAGCTAAATGCCCCTCCTTCCATTTCCTCCTGTTAATTTTCTACCTTTTTCTTCACCTCTTTTCAAAAAATGATCCCAGTCAATGAGAGCCTAGTTTGAGTTTATCCTCCAGTGCAAACCCTTCAGGTTTACATTCTATTTCTGCCTTTTTTCATGGCAGAATTGAGTTGATATTCAGTAAAAAGTGAATTCTGCACAGTTGATCGATAAACAGAAAATGTACTCTGGCTTCAGTGCAGATAAAAGAACACATTTGTCTAAAAGACGTACAAAAATAAAATGTCAACTGTTATAATGATTTAGACTATTAGGAAATTACTCAAAAATAAGGGAAATTAGACGGTTTTTTTGACAAAAAAGAAATTGTTTTTCCATAAAAGTCTGGAAACTTCATAACTATTACTAAACAATAAAATGCATGAACATAAATCGCCGTTTTTTCTCTTTAAGGTATTGATAAAATACACTGAAATATTTGACCTTCACATCAAAATCATCAATAATGAGAATTTTTTCAGCTATTTAGCGGCTCATCCTGTTGACTTCAGTTAAACTGTTTGTTTTAAACATCATGATTTAATAAAAGCAACACTCAGTGCAGATAGTTTCTAACACAGTTTTGTGTGTTTTGGTGAGGTTTTGTGTGCTTGATTTAGATGTGTGTTTGTAATGAGCTTTGGTCAGCGATGTCGTTGGTTCTATTTCCTCCCCGGTTTGCAGCGTTCATCCTGCTCTGCTCTGAGTCTCGTCTGGCAGGGTTGTGTTGTGCTCAGCAGAGCTTGGCACTAATGCATGGGGGTGCAGATGGTCCTTATGTGTGATCTAGTTGGAGGTCCAGAGAAGAATCCCAGCAGGGAGCTGGCAACTGACAAACTTGGCTTGACGTCTGCGGTCCCCGGACGGGGCCTGCAGCAGCAGCAGCAGGACGGGGCCACCCAGGTGTCAGCCAGGAAGGCTGTCTTTGTACCGACAACCACAGCCAGCTGTTCCACCACCACTGCTGCAGCTGCTGCTGCTGCAAGACATTTTAACAATAACATCTACTCAGCTTAACCGCCGAGTCCGGTGTTTGGGGTGAAGCCAGCGCCTGACGGAGCAAACGGCTCCCGGTCGGAGCTTTGAACTGACGGCGTGAGTTCATGGCCGTGCTGTAAGTGAGTCTGCAGAAGTGCGTTGCAGCATACGGAGAGGCATGTTTGATGGATGGAGACAGGCTGAAGCCGGCCTGTCACCATCGCATTTTACTGCTGCTTGTGTTATTCATGATGTTGTTGCTTTTGAGGTTATCACAGCAGCACTCTCAATCTGCAGCGAGGCTGCGTGACCTCTGCTCAGCTTCCAGCACCAGGACTTTCATCAAGTCATTGTGCATCAACTCACACTTTCACGAATGGCCCTGAAAAGAAAATGGAAAAACGAGCATGGCGCTGAATACCTGAGTATTGTGGATGGAGATGGAAAATGCATTTATTTTAAGCCGTCTCCGCAGCTCCGGGCGGGCTGGGCCGATGCTCTCCACCGTTAGTCAGCACTCCCACAGCTTCGCCAACTCAGCTTTTATAGTGTGCCCTGGAAATTGAGTTCTGCTGGCCTTGTAATGCTCTCAAAACGACATCTGCAGCTGACTGATAATTCTACACTTTGTTGTGCTTGACTGATGGCAGTGGAAATAAAAATGTGCTGTGGCAGGTTAGCGTGTCAGGAGGAAGGTCAGTGTGGTTTACCCCGAATGTCCTCTCAGGATGAAACCGTAACCATCATCACTCTCAGAATGAGTTTGTGAAGCCTCATCCTCTCATTCAGATGATTGTTTTCAGTGCCGTTCATCTGCTGCACAGTTGGAGTAAACTAAAGAGGCCTGAACATCGTTTGTTTGCATGCAGCAAAGGACTTGTGTAGAAAGTCAGTGACTGAGGGAAACAACAGGAAGCTGTTTGGTTTCCTGGCTTGATAAATACCACCGGATGACAGGTTTTTATTGCAGAACAGTCAGAGTTTGACAGACCAAAGATCAATTTCAGGCGACTAACAAGGCTTGAACCACTAAACCTCAGAAAAATGTCAGCAGGCCTCCTTTTCTTCACCTCTTTACTCCTTTCCCTTCCCTCCTCAGCTCCCCTATGGTCACTCAGTGAATTGTTGTTCCTCTCTTTCAATTTGCCCGCCGTGTTTCTGTGGCTCCCGGGGGACGGTCGGCAGGCAGGAGCGGCGGCCCGGTCAGGTCCGCAGAGAGCCGATAACCTTTAGCGGCTCCTTCAGCACGCGGTGTAAGGAACAATCAGGGCTTATCGGCGTGGACTACAGGCAAATGCTAATTCAGTGTCATGCAGTCAGAGTGGAGAACATCAGCAGCTCCCGGTCTGACAGCCTGATGTCTGCTGCAGACAAAGAGCCTTCAGAACGCTGAGAACAGCTTCTTCTGCCAGCATCCTCCTCCTCTAATCTGTGAAAAGTTGTTTTCATTTAATTCTGCAGCTTTGATATTTGTGCAGAACAATGTGTTTATGTGCTCACACAGCTTCTACACTGCTGGCAGCTTCATTGGATCTCCTCCACATTCTTCTGCCCTGGTTTGAATGTTTTGCTGCACGGATGATTTCCACTGATAGTTCTGACACTTTTAAACATTTGTCATGATGGGGAGCAGAGGATTTACATGCAGTTGTAATGTCAACCAGAAAGACCTACAAGACTCTGGCAGAAGTGAAACGTTGAGCGTATGAATGCTGCTGCAGGAAAAAGAAAGAAGGAGGAGAGAAATGAAGGCGCTCTTTCTCTAAACTGTCTTTAGGTTTCTGAGATTCTTGGCAAGTAATAAGCCGAGTTTGAATGCTGGTTTTGGTGATTCAGGGCTGCTGTTTTGCTGGGATTCGGCTGCAGGAACATCTTCTGGATTGGAGCCAAAGCAAAGAAATACTTAAGTTAAAAAGCAGGAGAAAGCACGGCTCGTCTGGACTAAAGATGGTATCATCTATGACAGCGTAACATTTCCCCCAAACGATGAGCCTCATGTCACCTGTTAAGAACGAGTGCAGAGAACACTGCGCCATCAGCCACATGCATTTTCTCTGTTACTACAACACTAAAACAGGCCTCCTAGAAATGAATCAAACATTCTTAAAAGATGAAAAAAAATCCTGAAATAAGTGTCTTTAAAGTCCCACTCCGATCCTCTTCTGTTCTACTGTCAAAGCGTTCCCAGTGGTCCCCAGAAAACGGTGTCATTTTCTGGGTCATAGTTTCTGCAGAGCGGCAGGAGTTCATCAGAAATTCACCTCTGAATTGTAGGCGTGGAGCAACCTCGCCCCCTCCTTCCTGTCGCCCATAACTGAGAGCTCTCTGTTTACATGTTCTCCTGCTAGCTTACAACCTAACATAAGCAGTACAGCAAAAATGGTGATCAATATTAGAGCCATCCAGCCGTACAGTTCTCATCCAGATTTCAGCTCAGACCAGGAAAACCTTTCATTTTTCACATTTACTGTTCCAGTCCACCAACCGTTTGAAAAGGTTTTTAGAATTCCATTAAAAGTGTTGAATTTTACAGAGAAGTTTTCAGTTCCTGTTCAAGGTAACTTTCAGACACGTTCACGCCTGAGGAACCGTGTCTTTCTGGTTTCTTGAAAATGTTGACGTTTTATTTTGAAACTCTGTGTGTCTGATCTTCGTCTTTGGTCTTCCTCCCCCTCAGCTCGAGTCGTGCGCAGCCGCCAGTGGTGTGAGATGACCCCCTGCCTGGAGGGGGAGGTCTGCAGCCTTCTGTTCAACAGATCCGGCTGGACCTGCACCAGAGGCAGCGGCCGCATCAAGACCGTCACGGTAATGTTTGGACCTTCAAGTGTTCACACCATGATGTTCTGAAGCTTTTCAAAGTAAACTATATCCATATATATGATTGTAAATAACCTTTGGAACACTAAAGAACAAATTATTGATGAAATATGAGTTATTTATGTGAGCTATTTTGGTACGCAGAAGTAAAACGAATCGATCTCTGAGGCTCCGCCTTTTGCTCCTTGCCCTCCTCTTGCCCATTTCGTGATGTTGTCCAAGACCCGGCCTCAGCGTGCCTGCGCACGTGCGTGCATGCAAACAAACAACATTCGAACTTTTTGCAAAGATGGATGTGCATGTTTGTGTGTTTGTGTTAGCCTGGGGCGGAGCTGGCAGCGCAGACTCTTCCTGAAAGGGGCGGTCCTCAGTTTATGACGTCAGCTCGTGAAAACTCGCTTGTTTAGCTGGGTAGGGGTGGGGTTGCTGCATAGAGCACCGGTTTTTAGAGGATTACTCAGAAATGTGTGAACGGATGAAAATATTGCTTTGAGGTTGTTAATAGTGAGAAATGAACAGGATAATACTCTTAAAAGCTCAAAAAGTTTTTTTTTTTTGTAGTAATGGTCATGTTAATGCACGCCATATGCACCCTCAGCACTGCGCTTTCGGCCTGGGCTGTTGGGAGCTGCATCACGTGATGCTGCAGCTCAGGGATGCAGGGGAATCAGACAGCAGGTCACAGGTCAGCAGGTCACGAGCCGGTTTCAGAAGCAGCATGCACTCTGACTCTGCTCGGCTTTGGGGAACCATCACACAACCAGTGGCTGTTTGGTCTGTGTAATGAAGGAAAAAGGCTGCACGGTGGCGCAGTGGTTAGCGCTCCTCACAGCAAGAAGGTTCCCGGTTCAAGTCCAGGCTGGGGAACTTGAAACAGTGTCACCAATGGGGACCTTTCTGTGTGGAGTTTGCATGTTCTCCTCGTGCATGCGTGGGTTTTCTCCAGCTTCCTCCCACCGTCCAAAAACATGGTTCATAGGTTAATTGGTCACTCTAAATTGTGGATGTGAGTGTGTGTGACTGTGGCCCAGTCCAGGGGCGTCCCCTGCCTTCACCCATGAGTAGCAGGTTAGGCTCCAGGCAGCCCTGTGACCGCGAAAGGGATAAAGCGGTTCAGAAAATGAATGATTGAATTTAGAGAAAAAAGTTATTCATAGTCAGAGTTTTATTATACACAATAACGAGAAGCAGAATCAGACCTTCAGCAGAATCTGAAGGTGACTGACTGCAGGAGCTCGATCTTTTCACGTGTTTCTTCAGTGTTCAAAGAAACATTTATTAAAAAAACTCTAAAAGCTTAACAACTACGCAAGATGTTCTCTGTGGATGTCACTGTTGCAGGGTACATTACCATGGAAACAGTCAGAAGTGAGATGCTTGCTGCATCTTTCCTCCTAAACATAATTAGTACTTTTTTAATCCCCACTCACACTGTCTGACAGATCTGTAGGGAGTGAAGTTCCATTGAAGGATTTGCTTTACATTGATAATAAAAATGCTCCTTTTGTGATGGAGCAGTGAAACCTGCTAAAACTACAAAATCAAGTCTGTCAAAGTCGTCATGACGTCAGAAAGTTCAGCTTTTTCTGACGTGAATTTAGTTTTCAGCAAGAAACAATAAAACCAATAACTTAAAAACCAAGACACAGAGATGATTGCTGTGATGACAGATTTGCATCTTACTGACTCTGTCAGAGACGTTTTTAAAGCCCATGATCTGGTGTCATGTTGTCCTGTGGTTCTGCAGAACAGTCTCCCTGACTTTTGGTTCAGCTCAAAGCGCTCAGTGGCCTCGTGTGTTTTCTGTGCTGATTCCTATCAGCAGAAAGGAGCATTGTTGCCAATGAAAGCCTGCAGACAAAAAGAGAAAAACAACGATGACCCTCCAGGCTCAACTGCTTGCCCAGCAAGTGGCTGTCGCCATAGCTACAGGTCTCACTGTCACTGCGTGCTTCTCACTACAGCATTTGGCAATTTCACACAATCAAACTTGGCTCAGCTGACATGGGGCAGTTGTCTGTATTGCTTACATCATGCAGGCCTGTTTTCTCACCAAGTGATCTCCCTCCAATTATTTTTATATGCTGTTATTCCTGGATCTTCTATGTTTGTTCCAGAACTTCTGAGTCTTTGCTCAACAGGATCAGGACCACTTTGGTTCTGTTTCTTCATTTATACCATGTTTTTGGTCTTCCTGCTTTTTCTCTGCAGTACTGTGAGCTCCCCTGATGCAGTTTCAGCACCAGAGCTGCTTTCTGCTTCAAATCCCTCATGGTTTTCCTCATTAAAGCCTTCATCCCAACTGTCCTTACAGGTGGATATGATTGTCTGCAAGTGAAAAACAGTAAATCCTGGTGACCTTCATGAAATATCAAGGTCATCAACTGCTCAGTGAACCGTAGAGAGAAAATGTTCATGTTTTTCTACATGCATGCTGTGGACGACACTTGTGAACACTTCTACAACACATTAGGGCAAAAAAGCGGGAAGTAGGTGAGACTCAGGCGAGTCGCAGAGTTTTCATTTTTTCAAATACCCCCAAATCCTGCAGACTGTACAACAATCCCGTTGGCGCTGTTCACGTGATACATTTGCACTCCTTACTGCAGCCTGACTATTAGAAATGAGGACATTCATTCAATTCAGATTTATTTCTATAGCCCATTATCACAACCGTAGCTGTCTCAATGGGATTCACACCAGTATTTATGCAAAGAACACAAAGTCAGTCATAAAATATAAACATTACATTTACACGCCGTGCATGCAGTCAGTAAAGAGCCAGTACTCACACTTTACCAACCACCAGAGTGGCCATACGGGCCTCAAGCAACTGTAAGACAACCCTGCGCTCCCCTTAAGACGCAGCCGCTCCTTTCTCCAACCTTCCACGGACCCGGACAACCCAGAAGCCCACAGAACCCGTACAGGTAAACGCCCCATGTGGGAGCGTGTGACAAAGTCATTGTCAGGCTCTCAGTTTGTCTCGTTTCTATTCTCCCTTGAGGTCACTCACTGCTTGGTTTTGGCAGGTTTGGGTTAATTCATAAGGTTTCATTTCTGTCCACAAGTCAAACTCAGTTTGGTAGAAGTTCCATGTGGTTCATTTTTAAGGCGTTTCTCTCCCTCCAAACGTTCATCACTGTTATTATGAGAAAATGTTCTTTCGTATCCCAGCTGTGACCAATAATGAGAATTTATTGAACCTTTTATTTTACGGTGGAGGCAGGTGGAGAACACGTTTTATGAACAACCATGACAGCCTTTTGAAGGTGAGGGAAAATGAGGTTTGAGTGACACTATGCAGAAAGTTACTGTTAAATTCCAGCTGATAGCATTGTGGGAAAATATCTGTATCAATAGTTTTACATTCAAATAAGTCTCCGTTAAAGGCAGTGCAGGAGGAAGCTGTTGCTTCATCAAAGAAACAGATGAAGGATTTCTGGTTCAGGATGGTTTTGAAAATGATGTAATCGCTCAAAATTTCAGGGTCACTTTGGTCGGCAGAAATAGGATTTCAAAAGTGAGAAATGCTAATCTCCTTTCTCCTTATCCTAATCGGTCAAGCCGGCAGAGTTCCTGAGGACTTTCTTACCGTTAAATGCTATTTCTTTCTCTCCAACCCGCTTAAAGTCAGATATTGGTTTCCCTCTATAATAAAAAAAGATTACTTATGCACTGCTTTGGTGAAACATTAATAAAACAGTTAAGTTGCTCATCCATCAAAGGAAGTTTCTCTGTAGCTTTCAGCAGCACAGAAACTTAAAGTGGTTCAGAAAGCAATGAACTACATGAAACTGCAAAGTCACTGAGCTAAGAGAGTGTCAGGTGAGGATACCTGCTGATTCGCTGAAATGAGGAACACCTGTCAAATACATTAAAGACAACGCATCCAAATTTCATTTACAGCCACTGAAAAATTAAACATAGTCTGGGCTCAGCCAGAACCTTCAAGGTGAATTTGGTCCAGGAATGAGCCTGTGTCATGTCTGATTTAATGTCAGTCCATCTGCTGTGTTCGTGTTTGCCTTCAAACATCAGACTGTGTTAATGACTTTGCTGTATTACAAGCAGAACATTTGCATCAGCCCCCTCATGCTTATGACAGTGGTTACCTGCAGGTCTGAGGATGCACAGTGATGGAGGACAGAACAGCGCTTGTTTCCTTGTTTTATTCTGCTAAGCTCTTTTTTTGAGCCAAACATGGAGGCTCTGGCCCGAATGAAAGCGAGGCTCCTAGTTACCTTGCAAGTGAACTCTGGTGTGGTTCACTTCACTGTGAATTCAGACAGCTTGCTCAGAGGGTCGAGAGAGGAAGTGATGTAACCTCATTTCAGTTCAAAGTAAAGTGAACCCAGAGCCTGAATCCAAAGAAGCTCAAGGTTTGAAAGTGTTTGGAAAGCAAACCTGGATGATGACATCAGTGGACAATAGTCAGAGGACCAAAGGGATGGAAGATTATTCTTCATGAAAGTTTGTTTTGGCCAAACCTGCCCCTACATCAACATCAGACGCTAGATCTGTTTGCAGGGGGGTTGGTGTGAAAGCAAGAGTCTAAAGCTTTTGATCCTTCTCCATCCATTCAGACTGAGTCTGGGGCAGAATCCTGGTGTGAAAGTGCTAAATGGACGTTTCTGAAGCCCTGTCTTCACTTATCGTTAGCTCAGCATTTCTCAGGCCTCGCCTGTTCTTCGTTCTGTCATTCAGGACTCTGTGACCTGTCAGGTGAGGTGACAGCGAGGCAGGTGAGTCAGAGCACACAGAGATGAGAGAGACAGTTCAAGATGACACGTCAACTGAACCGACTTCTGAAGCAGAGATGCTCTTTGGATTATATGATTAATCCAGAATGCTATCATAATACAGAATGATAGAATTTAATCCAGAATGATGAAAAATCCTGAATGATATGATAAGCCAATAGTCAGAGTCAAGAAAACCCTCACTGCAGCTGATCTTTCAAAGTCGGTGTGAAATATCACGATGTGAAACAGGAGGTGGAGGGCTGGAGCGCACGGAGACCTGCAGCTGCTTAACACGGATGCAAATCGCCACAGAGTCTCAGGTGAGACGTCTGTTCTCAACCTCAGGTGAACAGTGGTGGAGGTGGAGCTCCACTCATCACTCACTTTTAACTCCCCCCTCCTTTCAGCTGCCCTGGGGGGCTGTGGCAAACGCCCCACTCAGCTTTGTAATCCACCCTGAGAGCCTCGCCTCCAACCCGACAGCAACAAAAAGGCTTTTCCTCATCGCATGAATATTTGAATGAGCTGTTGCTGAGCGGTTTGGCTGCAGATGTTAATCACGAGTGATGCAGCCGTTTATTTATTCATTCTTTCTGGGAGGGGGAGGGGGATCCAGAGGTATTTGTTTGAGGAGCTGAGATGGTTGGAGGAGCTCCATGGAAGATAAATGAAGATGAGAAGTCCATGGAGACCCAATGAGGCAGGAGAGATGGAGGCTTCTGTTGGAAGGAACGTATCTGTGAGGATGCAGAGTGAGTTTTACATGTGAGAGAATTCCCCTTCATGCCGTCATAATCATTTGACATGGAAGCAGTCAGTGTGACTGTGAGAGATGATAATGGCTGCTCTCATTATTCATGTTGTGGAGCACAAGTTTGCTGGAGGTGCAGCAGGAAGATAAAACAAAGTGACAAATGTACCTGATGGTGTCGTTTTATGCAGAAAACTGTGCATCTAATAAAACACAATGCAGTTTTCATATCAATTATACATGGAGTTTTGATACTGTTTTATCGTGTCTAAATCCAGAATCCTGTTCGGATGAAATGTGACTTTATTTATGACCGAGGGGAATTCCACATGTTAGAGCAGCAGCCAGGAGGCAGAAGATCAGTGATCCACATGATCCACAACAACAACATGAATAAAAGAAAACTCTCATTTAGGTGCACACAGCTTTGAGATGCAGGCACACGACGCTGAAAGAATACTTCAGATCAGTTTCCAAACACTCCGCGTTTGCATAATCAGGAACATTTTACAGAGACATCCCATAAACAGAACGTCTAACAGAACTGCCAGAGGAGAACTCAGGAACTGAAAAAAGAAATCCTCGGAGATTAGAAAGGTTCAGGTTAAAAAGCTGTGCTGTTGTTATGGAAACTCTGATCATGTGTAGGAATCTCAGTCTCAAGAGGATTAGGTCAGACGTTTGACATCAGATCCCTCTTTTGTTTAGAAGCTTTGAGTTTCTGCTTGGAGTCAGAGTTAGAACCTTGTATCTCTCGTATCTCTTAATGGAACCTTGTATCTGTGGTTGGGCGTAGGCCATCGTCAGCTCCCCGCCATCGTCTTCAGTCCTGAACAATCCTTTCTAGCTCCCTCCTGATGTGATCTGTCTGCTTGCCGTCAGCCTCCAGGTTCCTTCTCCACGTGTTCGTTGGTCTTCCTCATTCTCTCTTCTTTGGACTTCAGGTCTGACAGGTGATGCTGGATCTCCAGACGTTGTTGAGGTTTATGAAGGATTCCCTGTCGTTCCCAGTGCTGGTTTTTGCATCCATGACATCCATCCCACACTGCTGAGATACATGAAGGTCTTCCAGGTTCATGTCGCCACACTTCATGCTTGGCTTGGAGAGATGCTTAGATTCCTTTTATGGGTAACTATGAATCAGGGAAGTTTTCTGCTTTATAAACATTTACTCTGTTGATTAAAGTGAGATCCTGAAAAGCCATGAAAGTTACAACAGTAAAGCAGGCGAGGCTTCATCCTGGAGTCACCAACATGAAGATCCTCACTGAAGGTGTGGAAACGGCTTCATCAGCTTGGAGCTTCTGTGATCAGAAAAGACAAACTAAAGTGAGGTTTTTGTGCAGAAAGTTGGAGCTCAGAACCCAGACCCAGGTGTCTTCAGGGACCCGGCTTAGATACACATCATGGAGACAAGTCCAGAGTCTCAGCAGGATTCAGAGAAATGTTTTATGGAGACAGTCGGTTTCTCTAAAACATCAGTGGAAGAGCTTCAGCTTGTCGTCAGAGGTTTGATCTGGTTTCCTGAAAACACTTTATGAAGAACAACACAGATACGCTTCAAAATAATTGCGTTCAACTGCAAACATCCAAGACCTAAAAATTGATAAGATGAAGAAAGTTTTTTTTTTGTTTTGAGGGATCCACTGTGATGCTGACTTCTTTAAATCTGCCATAAGAATAATTTCTATAAAAAAATGTGTTTTCTTCATTGCTGATCTGTTTTTATTTTTAACTATTTTGCTAACTCATTTTAACTAACTCTACCAGAATACTATTACTGTGTGCCCTGGCTGTGCTTTTAACATCACTCTATTGAAGAAAGGAACAACTACATGCATAAATACAACAAGCAAAAGTAAACATTTATACAGCAGTGACCAAAGGTCTAAAAATACACACATTTTTATTGAAAAACGACAATTTTATCCAAGCTAGCAGCCGCCATTTTGAAAACTGGTGGCCATTTTGAAATTGAGGACACACCACTGGGTGTGCTACATAAGAATATATTCATTCTAATGTAGAGATCATATACAAAATTGTGTAGGTGGAAGTTCTATGTCATTAAGAGCCTTTACCAGGATTGAGAAGTCAGCCATCTTGAAAAGTGGCAGCCATCTTGGATTTGTAGCTGGATAACGTACTTTTCCTCAAACATATGTCCTGAACGTCATTGGTGCCATTTTGGTACTTGTATCACCAAGTGAAAGATTCTCATGAAACGTAGTTAATCTGCTGCACTATTAGTCTTTTTTAATTTGATATTGCATGAACTTGAGTTGTATAAGGTCATTATCTTACTGTGATTTCTAATTCATAGGTGTTGTTCAAATAAAAAAATAATACAGAAAAAAGAAAAGAACCACTTATTCCACACACCAAAAATCTAAACACTTCTGGTGTCTTTTGACTTGATTTTAACATTTAGAAAAAAAATGAAGTCAAAATGTGGATTTTAGTGAAAGGTTGTGTCCTGTTGGTTGTGCTGATAGCAGGTGATGCTCCTGCTTCTCCTGCAGCTCTGTCAGAACATGTTGCTCTCGGCCTCCTCTTCACCATCTGCCCTCTGGTGTGCGGCTCACGGTGGCCCTGCCAGGTCACACTCCTCAGCCAAACACACTAATGCAGTTTGCATATGCAGCCCGCTCTCCACGGCCAGCAAACCATTAATGAGAACCGCTCTCAGGAGCCCTCCCCCAAACAAGCCGACAATTTGTCTTCACTACTGAGCAGCTGAAAGGTCCGCATGTGATCCTCTGAGGTGGAGAGTGCAGTGTGGGAGGCTTGGGGGGTGTCATGATTATTATTATGGTTTAATACACTTGACGTGGGGCTGTAGATGGGAGGTTACACAACAGCACAGCTGCGTGTCGCACACGCATGAGCGTTCGCAGAATGGAGTCGTGCTCAGGTGGAATTTTGATAAGACGGGAAACATTTGTGATACTAAACAGATTACTATGTTTCTGATGGTAAACGGAAGGTGTGTTTGCATCAGCATCTGGAAGGCATGACAGCTGGTTTAAGCTGTAATATCTTTACATTTTACCTTTGAAAACTCAGGTTAAAGCTGCACAGTTCTGATGAGGAATGAAAAGACTCATGTAGAAAAGGATATTTTACAAACTGGAGGGCACTTCATCTATGAAATGCTTAACCTTAACATCTTAGTTCACATGCATTGTATTCCACACACAATACTCGATACTAACTAGAATTCTTCCTCCTCCCACACAGCAAATGCTCCTCACTTCTAGTGAGCTGCCTGAAGGGAAACAGAACTGTTCTAGAGGAGCTTTGTTTTCCAAAGCAAGAAAAGCTGCAAAATGTACTATTTAAACAAAGATGCAGACAGTGTTGGGTAAGTTACTTCTTCAAAGTAATTAATAACTTGACTTTGTTACTGAATCAAAATAGTAATCAAGTTACTTTACTCATTACATATTTGGTTTAAGACATAACCTGGCTTCATTCATATTCAAAAAACAGTGTCTATGAAAATAGTCCCATGATCCGTACGGAGGTTGTTGGTATGGGTGCTGCAGGTTTTTGGGTTGTCCGGGTCCGTGGAGGGTCTAAGACACGATCTAAGAGAGGATCTTTCTTTATTTTTTTCCTGCAAGGGCAGCTGGGACTAAGGCAAACAACTTTGGAAGCACTTTTCTGTTCTTTTCTGCTTTGATGGCCCCCCTCCAACCATGCACACCATCCGGCATGAGCCAGGGCAAAAAATGGTTGGACTGTGCGTAGTGCGGCCAGTTTTTCTACAAACATAAAGACATCATAGCCCGTTGACTGCAAGCTTGATGAAGCCACACCACGTGACACAAAAAGTCCAGATTTAAGTGGAGCGTGTACCGTTTTGAAAAACGGAGGAATGTGCAAAGTTTCATCAGATGCTGAGCTTGTGGAAATTCATGATTTCAACAGTTGAAGTCTTGAGGTTTTGGAGAAAGCATGAAGTTCTCACCTGTTAGTGAGAGAAAGTTTCAGATGATGGAGTTCAGGGAGTCTGTTATGAAACACTCTCCAGCACCTCAGTCACAAAGAAGCGGCGTCCACTCACACTGCAGGCAGCTAAGACATGTGTCGCCATGGTCACCACTGCACTGCAGACCATCTGAGCTCTGACAAGCCACTAATGAGATCTATTCTCAAAGGCAGCTCAACTCCCTCCCCAGCTCTGTCAGCAGCGCGGCAGCCAGTCTGCAGATGCAGAGAAGTTACTCTGTTTGCCTCACAGATAACAACAGATCAGTCCAGAGTCATTTTCCTGAAGGAAGAGAAAAGACAAAACTGTCGGGATTAAAAAGAATCTAACGACCTTTTAGATTCACTCTGATGTTGGTTCTTGAATCTACAGATTTAGATTTTCTCCGGTTTTTATTTCAAGCTGTAGATACGTGTCTTTCTCCACCAAATGGCGATATAACACAACATCATCAGCAAAGAATCTGATGCAGCTGAAGTTTTTCAGCACCTCCTGCTGGGTGGAGGAGGCTCATAACTGACTGTGTCAGAGCATGTTTTTAGGAACTGAAAAGATATCAAATCAACAAATATTTCTTTTTCATTTTCAGTTTCAGGGAAGCAACACAGCCAAAGATGAAGTGTGAGAGCCTCAATTTCATCAAAAAAGAAGTAACACAATCAGGAATCTTTTCCTTACTGTACCCGCTTTTTAACAGACATGACAGAAAAAACAATTCCAAGGAAAAGTGAAGGATCAGAGGAGGTCACATGCTCTCATCAGTGGGGTTTCTTGGACTCTGTACGTTTGGCTTTAGTTTCATGAGAATGTGACAAACAAGCTTTAAACAGAATAACATAAGGATGCTTCTGAAGTCTCCTAACTTGTTTTCTGTTGTCATATTACCTGTTTTACTTTATCAAACGTTTTTCTTATTACATGAAGCTCATCAAACTTAGTCTTTCCATATTTGCCTCCATCCTTTCTTTGTGTTATTCGTGTGTCATGATTTAAACCTGATTATTTATCCACATTCGTTGCTGTGTTGTTCTTCTGTGCAGCTGCAGCAGAATCAACTGCAAACACATTTGTGTTCTTAGTGTTTTTGTTAGATAAAGTTGGCCTATCAGGCGGAAACGGCCCTCATCGGACGCTACAGAGGCGTGACCACAAGCAGCCGTTTAGTCTAAACTGAACGCATGAGAAGTAAACCAAGTAACTCACAATGAAGACGTGCTCTCAGCAACAGCCTTCTGACTACATGTTTCTGTTCCACCAGGAGGATATTAGTGTGGAAAACAGAACTGCAGGTCACTAAAGGAATGTTTCAGTCTTCGTGTTCTGCTCAAAAGCAGCTCAGAAGATGTAAAACTATTGCTGTGAGCTTTCTGCTCCATGTCCTGCTCTGCCAGCGTCTATTTAAAATCATATTCAGCATTAAGTCGACAGGTTTGCTTTAACTATCAAAGTTTTACATAAATGTCTTCATTTAAATGCATAACCATGATTAAGTGACTGTATTCTTCTGAATCTAATCAGATGATTTGAATGCACCGTCATCCTCCCTTTGAATCTGAGATCAGACAAAAGAGCACGGCTGCAGCTTTTATGTTCTGCTGGCTGCTTTCCAGGCCTTCACGCTGCAGACACGTCTGCTGGTGAACCCACGGCGCTCCTGTCACATCGTATCTGACAGCGTCTCTGGTTCCTCGGAGAGAACATACTGTAGCGAGGCTGTTTGCCTCTGGATGTAGGCTTACATTCCAAACATGACTAATGTTCAACCAGCTCACTGTGAGCTCAGTGTTCACAGACGATGTTCCTCAGAAGCTCCTTTGCAGCTTTTTGATTCTTCAGGTTGTCTAGAAAATGTTCTTCAGTTTCTACCCTTCAGTTTGACATATTAACTGGTTTATGATGTGTGGAAGGAAGCAGGAAATCTGTCAGACTGATACAAATATTCACAGATTTACTTTTCTTTTTTATTTTCATGGATCCTGACAGACTACAGGAAGTTTGTAGATTATACTTTTGAACTTTTGGATCTCCTGGAGTATTCATTCATATTGTCTATAAAAACAAAGGAAAGACTTTGTGTTTTCAATTTCCTTTCATCTTGTATTGTCATTATTTTGTGTTCTTTCGTCACCGGGCTTCTTAGATGCACATGCGCCTCCTGCCTTCGTTCTGTGAGCGTGGCCTCTCCAGTGTCACTTTGCACAGTGAACATCCTGCTCCCCGTTTGAAGTTCTGTCACTGCCAGGCTTTGAAGTGCCACTTGTGTTTTACGCCGCGCGCCTCGTCTCTGGGGTTTTGTCTGCTGTGAAATTGTCTGAGTCACAGGCCATGTTTCAATTGGAGGGTTCTGTGATAATTAATGCGGAAAGTGCGGCTGTGGACTGAAAGCGTTTAAGAAACCGGGGCTGCTGCCCATCACCAAACTCTGACATCCCTGAGCCGCTCAGATTGTTCTGTCAGACGTAAAGCGGGTTGTGTGGCTGATCCTCTGTGATCCCAGTGACGACCCTACAGCCAGAAATGGAAATTCTGCTCAGATCAGGAGTTCTCCTAACTAACACTTCAAGAAGGTCCAACACATACAAACACTAAAGGTGAAATGATCTCTAGAGAGGAAGGTGACACTTTCTGACAACTCTAGTCAGTGTTTTGGACATAATGAAGTCAATTAAACTCAGGTGATATTTTAGAAAAACACATTAATAAGGCTCTGATTTTGTAACTTTAGACCACCGGCAGGACAACAAAAGTGACTTATATAAAAGGAAAAAAAGTTGATTCAAGCAGTGTGGTCAGGGAGCAGCGTGCCCATACTTTTCCACATTTTTTGACGTATTAAAAGACCGTCTCATCTGTAAACTGATGCCTTTAGGAGATTTTTCAATCTTTCCTTGGGTTCTTTATGCTCAATAATAGAACATTTGACATTTGGATTAATCTGCTTCAAAAAGGTTTAAAGTGTTGATGACATTGTTTGTGACATTTTTCCGTTATGGACTGACCACATAACCGCAGCTACACCTGCAGGTACGACCTGAGAAGACAAAAAAACTACGTTTATATTTCAGTTAGTATTTCTAAACCAAAAAATTCACGACTAAAATTATTTAGAAATTATTTTAAAACAGAAAAATCAAAGGATGGCAGTTCATTTTTTAGATGGGATCACTGGTGGTCATCCGGTGGAGGTGGTCATCAGGTGGAGGTGGTCATCTAGTGGATGTGGTCATCAGGTGGAGGAGGTCATCCGGTGGAGGTGGTCATCTAGTGGATGTGGTCATCAGGTGGAGGTGGTCATCAGGTGGAGGTGGTCATCTAGTGGATGTGGTCATCAGGTAGAGGTGGTCATCAGGTGGAGGTGGTCGTCTAGTGGATGTGGTCATCAGGTGGAGGTGGTCATCCGGTGGAGTTGGTCATCTAGTGGAGGTGGTCATCAGGTGGAGGTGGTCATCAGGTGGAGGTGGTCATCAGGTGGAGGAGGTCACCCAGTGGAGGTGGTCATCCAGTGGAGGTGGTCATCCGGTGGAGTTGGTCATCTAGTGGAGGTGGTCATCAGGTGGAGGTGGTCATCAGGTGGAGGTGGTCATCAGGTGGAGGAGGTCACCCAGTGGAGGTGGTCATCCAGTGGAGGTGGTCATCCGGTGGAGGTGGTCATCCAGTTGAGGTGGTCATCAGAAGCATGTCATGGCTTTGTCCTCCTTCTCCAGCCCTGCTGCCCTTCAGTGTCCTGAGCATGAAGCATGCAGGCCTTCAGTCAGTTTTCCTTTGGTCTGTCAGGAGCTGCAGCTCTGCTCATCACTGATGATAAAGTCCCCCCCTGCTGGGAGACGTTCAGTTACCTCAGACAGTGCTGTGTCTTTAACAGGGGGGTGAGCTGCTGGTGACAGTTTCATGGCTTAAGGTGGCACCGAAATGCTGTTTCATGCTGTTGAGTCAGCGACGGTGTGCAAAGGCTTCTGGGAACTGGCTGCTGTTTGTGGTGTGTAGAAAGATGTGTTCAAGACTCTTTAATCTAAGTGGACTTTGTTGGTGTGGAGGAAGGCCGCTGAAGACTTCACAGTCAAGTCTCCCTGAAGTGTGCTGTGCTTACGACTGATGCTGGACACACGCACAAACACAGGCACACACACGCACAAACACACACGCACACCAACACGCACACAAACACACAAACCCACACGCACACAAACACACACAAACACTCACACAAACACGCACACAAACACACAAACCCACACGCACACAAACACACACAAACACTCACACAAACACGCACACAAACACACACACAAACACACACAAACACACACACAAACACACACAAACACACACACACACACAAACACACACACACACACAAACACTCACACAAACACATACACACAAACACACACACATACACACAAACACACACACACAAACACACACACACACAAACACACACACACACTCACACAAACACATACACACAAACACACACACAAACACACACAAACACACACACACACACACACAAACACACACACACACAAACACTCACACAAACACATACACACAAACACACACACATACACACAAACACACACACACACACACACACACACACACACACACAAACACACAAACACACACACAAACACACAAACACACAAACACATACACACAAACACACAAACACACACACACACACACACACACAAACACACACACACACACACACACACACACAAACACACACACACACACACACACTCCTCCAAACGTCTGAGTTTCCCTGAGCGATCACAGCAGTGTTTGCTTCTCCTGAATCTCCTCAGTCTTGGCAGCAGCAGGAGATAAATACGCCTCGGATGTCCTTGGATTCTTGTCTTGTAAACGCCACAGGCTCTCAGCGCTGCGTTCCTGTGTGCGTAGCAGCTGAGCGGCGGGCGCCATCGCTCACACACTTGGTCCCTGGGGGGACAAACTCACCTTGTTACCCTTTTAATTAGAGGGAGCAGTTAATAGTGGTGTCTGCTTCTGCCGCGTCAGCACTCTGCTTCAGGGATCACCTGGATCGATGGCAAAGGCTCAGACTGAGACCAGTGGCTTTGGGGGGGTCCCGTTGAGAGCTGCTATAATGATCTTTAGACTGAAATCTAAAAAACATTTTCTGTGGGGGTGTGAGGAGCAGCAGCGACCCGTCTCGGTGTGCCTCAGAGATGAATGTCTGCAGGGTTGGTTTTATTGTGGGCCCATGAACCTTTGACCCCCCCTGGACACCCCCCCCCCCCCCACACACACACACACACAGTTTTCTTTCTTGTTTTGATTTCAAGACGGCGTGGAAGTACTTAGCATTTAGATGACATGCTGCTCCCGCGCTGTGATGGATCGGCGCCTCTTCAGAGGACTGAATTTCTTTAAGAGGTTCTGGCCCGGACGGGCAGATGAATACCAAGTCCATGTCTGAAGGAAGAACGCCAATGCGCCGCCCAGACCGCCGGCTCCTCTGATTGGCTAAACACATCATTAACTTTTTGATTATGATTAGCCAGCTCATTATCTACACAAAGGAGGCTGGTTGTCAGGATGAGGAGGTGGCCGGGGCTGGGGGGAGCTCTTTCTTCTGGTCAGACGGCGGGTGGGGGGGTACATGTGATCAGCTCAGACAAACTTCTGCTGAAGATAAAAACAAGGAGCTGTGCTCACGAGGAAACAAAGTGAAGCACGATTTATCACCCTGCCTTAGAGCTAATGTGATACAAATTTTGGTGTCACTAATCGAAGCCGAGAGAAATTCCTCTGTCGTTAATTCAGATAATGAGGTGGCCATTACTCTGGAGTTTCTGGATGAGGAGAGATACAGCATCTCCAGAGGTCATAAAAACCTCCACAAACCTTCAGCTTTTTCAGTCTGTCCTTAGGTCCAAGTGGCATCTATGCTTTAAAGTCAACATATGTTCCAGTTTTATCGTGCTGACAGACGCGTCCCTGTTTGTCCGCTGACCGTCCATTCTTCTGTTCCAGCCTTTGCCCAAGGAACCGTCGTAGGACGCAGAGGAGGAGCGGCAGGTAGGGTTTCAGCTTCTGAACTTCATTCGGATCTGCTGCTTTCTCCAACCAGGTTTAAGTCACTCCCACATCCAGAAAACAGCTGTCAGACCAGATTCAAGTCCTGCTTAAAGAACATTTGAATGTCTACCAGATTTATTTTGTTTTTTATAGTTTAGTTTCTAAAAACTATGGAGGAGTTTAGGAGAGGAGGCCGTAAAGTTTCTGACTGTTGTAGGAAAGTGAGAAGATATCTGAAGAATGGTGGAGAAGTGCTCTGGTTTCGTTTTTAAGAAGAAGAAGAGAAACTACAGAGCAATAAAACTGATGAAGTTATGGAAATGAGAAAGTGAATCTAGACTGATGTCAGAGGAACATCTATGAGCAACAGTGAGTTACGGTTTGGATGAGGAAGTCTGGAGTGTCAGTGAAGATGTTTAGGACATGGATGAGAGCTGGAAGTCAGCGATGAGATGTCCTGGAGGTGTGAGAGAGGACTTCAAGGTGGAGGTGGGACTGCACCAAGGATCAGCTTTGAGCTCCTTCTTGTTTCCATGGTGATGGACAGACAGATCTTTCTGGACCATGATACTTGCAGATGATACTGTGGTGTATATTGAGAGCAGGATCAGGTGGAGGAACATCTAGAGAGGTGGAGGTTTGATCTGGAAGGTGAAGAATGAAGGTCAGCTGCAGGAAGGCAGAGATCTGTGAGTGAATGAAAGGAACTCAAGAAGAACGGTGAGGTTACAGGGATCAGAGGTGAAGGAAGAGGGAGGACTTCTCGGAGTCCACAATCCAGAGGTGGAGATGTGTGTGGAAGCAGCTTACCAAAGGTGGAGAAAGGTTTCAGGTGTGATGTGTGCTGTAAAGGGAACTGCTGAAAGACAAAGATGTAAAAGAAGAATAAATCCTGAACTCTTTTATTAAAAAGAACAACAATTTTAAATAACAGCGTTAATGTAGAGAAATAACAAAGCAACCTGTTCTGTGGAGAATATAATTATGACTCTTTCTTTGTCGATAAAAAGGGTTAAAGGTAATGTTCATATTCCCTTCAAAGGCTTCTATTTTATTAGATTTTCTTTGAAGAAAAGATCCACTAAGCATCAGGCCCAAGTTTGCTGTTATTTCAATAGACTTAATAATGAAAATTAAAGTTGGAGAAAGTTTAGATGAAGGGCTCCGACGTCATGAGCAGGTCAGACAAACTTCCAGAAAGCCTCCTCTCTCTAAAAGCAAGGAAATGAAGAAAAGAAAAAAGAGAAGTCTTTGCTCCAAAACACTGACAGAAAATCATTCAAGCTTTTATGTGCTGCAGAAACCACAGGCGTTTGGAATCTGCATGCTTTATGTCTCCTAGCCTGGACTTTAAGATTGATTTTCCCGACTCCACTGAGAAAAACAAAATGAATCACGTGCAATTACCAAGGACAGGGAAAAGGGAAGAATGGGGGGTCATAAATATTTATGGTGCAGCCTAGAACATTTCTGCAATTTTGTGTGTATTTTCCCCAACTCATATTTAAGTGTCTGAAAGATTTATGCGGGCAGTCCTGGGGTGTCACATTTGTCCAGTGTCACCCTGAATCACTTTATTAACATTTATGGATTCATCCACAGAACACATTCTCAGCAGAATTCCATTCATATTCCAATCAGGGAATGGGATAAATTAAGATGTTACCTGGAAGATTTGGCTGAAGGTGCTCCAGGTGGAAGGAAGGAAGTGCCCACAAATGCAGTGAACCCCAAACAGTCCATGTGACTGAGAGGGGGGGTCCAGAGCTGTGTGATGTCTCAGGTGGGCGGGGGGGTCTCCTCTGAATCCAGGTGTGAATTTTCATCCTGATCTCATATTTATTATTAATTATGGAGGAAAGCCAGCAAACATCAGATGACAAATTATAAGGTGCTGCTCTGATTCCTAAAGTGGCTGGGTTTCTAATTTTACATTTTTATGCGCCATGAAATGATAAAAACAATCAATCCCCAAGGAAGCATAAAACTGGGACAATTAGTGTTTTTCTTTTTTTAGTTTATACTTTATACAGTAAAAGAAAGGATTCAAGGAATGGAAAACTAAAGAGAAAAACTTCTAAAGCACTTTGATTCACTTTAGTTCAGTTCGTTTCAGAAAAAGACTTAAGGTGAGAAATCAAGAGGAATCTAAACTAATAACTTGACTGGAAACGCTTTAGGGGGTGGAGTTTGACTTCATGACATAACCAGTTGAACACAGACGTTAACAAACCTGAACAGAAACAATGTCAAGACATAAATGAAAGGAGTTCATAACTGCTGCAAAGACAGTCGCTGCAGGAGACGAAACAGGTTCCTTACATGCACAAGAAAAGCGAGGAGAGGAACAGAACCAGCCTGACCCGGGTCAGGAAGTCTGTCCCTTCAGAACCCACACTGGACCAGCTGCACCTCAGAAAAACAACAGAATGCTTCTCCGTTCAGAAACTCAGGGGAAACTGAGGATGTAAAAGCTTGTTCAGAAGTTTGCATGTGAAGAGTTTAAAATTCTCCCCTGATGTAACGGCTGCAGGGCAGACGGAACCGCAATGATGCAAAACAGGATTCAGCTGAGACTCACAACAGGTTTCTCTCAACAGGTTCACTGACTCTGTCAGAAAGTGAGGCCGCTCCAGCACCTGAACATTCACCAACAAGGCTCCAACCTTCACTCCTTTGGCCCCAACATCTGTATGAAAACAGACTCAAAGAAAAAGAAACCCCGACGTCCACCAGCGACACACCAACGCCCCCATCCCACAACCTGAGAGGACGCTCAGAGCAGTCACTCTTCATGGACTCATCATAGTGGAGCAGCTTTCAGAGGCCGACGGTGGACAGAGATTCTAGTGTTTGGTGTTTTTGTTTCCTTTTTTTGTCAGCCTCTGGTCTCTGTCAGACTTTAAAAGTTCCTCAAAAATTCCTCCCCTTCATCTTCTTTAAGATCAACACTATAAATCCATCTCAGCTCCAGCCACGTTTCTTCAAAGACAGTTTGCTGCTAATGTTGATCCAGAACTCTCTTACCATTGTCCTTGTCCTGTGTAAGTGAGCGAAACGTGAGCGCCAAACGTCCGCGCCAACAAGCGGTTCCTGAACGCATCGGGAAAGACGATCCTTCAGCTAACCGGGATGGTGAAACATGGACTTTTTGGAGGATCAGGATTCTGTTTGGTGAATGTGGTGCCAACATAGACTAGATGATTCATTTCTGTCAATGACAAACCCCCCGGCACACTGTAGTGTTTGTGTGTGAGTGTGTGTGTGTGTGCGCATCCAGAAAGACACTGTGAATTTAGTCATACCGCTGCATTATTCATACTCTTGTATGTTTTTGGACACGCTCAGACAAGAGCAGTTTGGGATTTTGCAGAGTTTTTTTTCTTTCATTTTTTTCTTTTAACTTTTGGGGATATTTATAATGTGGGAAAATCCAGTGGAAACGGGAAAGGTCATCGTCTGTTATGTAAATGCAATTCTGTAATTAAACTTCCTTCATCTGTGGTTAAACATGTGTCTGAATCCTTTAGGATTTGGCTTTTCCCATGATGCTCTGGGTTTAGATGCCTGTCAGTCAGTCGCGGCACGTTTTCTGCTTTTGTTTTCAGTGGATGAACATTCCTGAGTTCCTGCATTAGCAGAACAGCATGAATGATTCAGGAATGAAAGCTAAACTCTTAATAAAGCGCAGGTTCAGAACAAAAAAGACGTTTTTATGTGATACAGAGAAGTTCCACAACATGATGACAACACCATCCGAATGTTTGTATTCCAGGACAAAAAGAGTGTGCACTGCTGCTGCTGTTGTGTTGGGTGTTTCCAGGTCATCCATGGTCTATGTAGTGAGGATGTACCAATACCCACCTGATGCCAGATATTTGATTTCATTCTGCTTTTATTTATCGCCCCTCCAGCCATAAAAAAGACAGACTGTTACTGAGGGCGCAGCAGCTCTCAGTCAGAACTGGCTGTTCAGTTCCGAAAATACTCCTTCACTGAGATTAAGCCTGTCAGGAACAGAAAATCAAAGCAAAGAAGCAGCAAATTGTTAAAGTTTTTGTGTAAAGAACAACAAGAAGCAGGAGACAGCCCGACTGAACCTGTTTTAGCAGTAAAAAAACAGTATGATGCATTTATTTCTGATTCATTTTTAATGTCGTCAGTGGTTTTCTAATTATGATGTCAGTTTTAGCCAAAAACAACAATCCTGTGAGGTTTTCCAGGACGTAGTTTCTGCAGAGCGGCAGGAGTTCATTAGAAATTCACCTCTGAGTTGTCACCCCCCTTCCCCCTGTAAGTGGATGCATCAGAACGGGTCGGCGCAGGGACCTTGTGACCGGCCTGTTGCAGCACCTACATCACTGCTCCAGGATTTTTCCACAACATTTTCTCATCTGCTCCTGGTTCCCAACAATTTGAATCAAGAGATATCCAGACATGCAATTGGAATCTTTTCCTTTATTTCTAACCTGTCCTGTCCAGCAGCTGAGCAGACGGATCAGAGCTGAAGGCCTCCTGTGTTGGACAGATTTTACTGTTACAATAGGGGGTTATGAAACTTCAAACACACAATGGTGTATGTTAGCATAAATCCATTTTGTGTTTGAGGACAAACTTTATTTATTTATTTGGGTTTTTGTTGTTGGACTGGATAAAAAAATCTTTAGATATGTCCTCTGTCATCAGAAAAATGCTACAAAAACATGTTAAAAACACCAAAAATACTGTTTTCGTTGGAGTGGGTTTTTAAAACTGATGGATCAAGCATGACGGCGTTCACGACTACCATGAAATGAAATGAAAACCTCGATTCCGTGACTGTTGGCTGTGAAACTGGGAGACGTGTGGGTGCTGCGTTTGGTGCCAAGCTGAATGTTCCCACTCAACTCCCACTCAGTCAGCGATGTTCTTTCAAGCAGCCCTGCCGCTGCTTCCTGCCAGTTTCATAGCTGTCTCCAGGTTGTGAATGTGGGCCGCTGTCAGGATCCGCAAATGGAGGAACGGGCATCCTTCTCTCTGCCAGCGATGCTGAAGTCCAGCATCTCTGGACCAATTCTGTCATGATATTTGTGTTTTAAATAAATAGGTCAAGGATTCAACTCAAGCATCTGACATTCCTGATGGAAACGGAAATGTAGGTATCTGCAGCTGTTGGTCAGATGGAAACGAGTGGTCAGAGCAGACATCTCCCTCTCACTGAGTCTGGTTCTGCCAGAGGGTCCTCCTCATCCTCCTTTCAGAGTTTTCCCCTCCACTGTCCATGTCGTCAGTTGGTCAATGAAAATACACTTGATCTGATCTGGAATAATCTGAGCTAAAGATCATTCATTCACTTTGGTGTCTTTTCTGGTGTTTTTTGTCTTTTTGTGGGGGGGTTTGACAAATGAAGAGACCCTCTGATGAAAACCAGAGTTTTATTGTACTCAATAAAAACTGCATTAAAAACCTGCAGATGTTCGGGTATGTGTCATCCTCTTCATATTGTTGGTTCTGGTTCTGGTTCTGGTTTGACGTTGCGTGGGGCCTTTACGGAGCAGCTCAGTGCCATAGGCTGTCAGCTTTTCGTCCACTATGGATCTCTGAGCGGACTTAATGAGACCCCCAAGGGGGGCAGACTCACTTGCTAAACACAGCATCATTGAACAGCGCCGCAGTGTAGCAAATTAGCATTTATGCCCACATAAAAATCTATTTACTGATCCATTAGCTTAGCATAGAGCTAATGAGTTGCCAGTGATGAATCCCAACGGACTTTGGTCCACAAGCAAATCATCATGAAGTGCAGAGTCTCCAAGTGCTTCAGCTTGTTCAGCTGAAACAGACTACAGCTCTGTGTGAACTTGTCTTTCTATTCTCTTTCTATTGTTCCAGCTGGGCTGGTTAAAACCATCACTCTCTTGTAGAAGGTTGGGACAGCGTGGTCTCCTGAAATCAGCAGACATGCTCTTCAAACCAGTAACTAAAGGAGGTGAATGAGGATAATAAAGATGTGAGCCAGTTCTGATGAAACACTGGGTCCCAGCTGCACCTGGGGGTCCCTCAGGACCCCCCCAGTGCAACCCACAGTAATGAAGAGCACCCAGCACATTAAATGTCATCAAAACTGACGATCACTTTCCCTCCTGAAAAACAAAGGTTAGTATTTGAAAGGCTTCTACCAAAACTCAGAGTCTGTCTCCACTGTAGTCTCCCCCCCCAATCCCCATTGCAATCTATCTGCAGGTCAGAGGGCGCATAAATGGTTCATTTTGCACACAGACTCGTTTATCAACCTCCTGAGGTCTGGCAATGCTCCATCTGTGGTAATGTTTATGGGTTTTCAGAAACTCTGTTTTAGAACGAGTGTTTATGCAGACAAGCTCCGCATTCTGCATGTGGTGAGTCAAGGAGAAAGAAGTGAAAGCCAAGACAAAGGAATCAGCAGTTTCTGCAGAGCACTAACTGCTGCTGCTGTTACTGGTGGAGGGCTGCAGTGATGGTTGCTTTCCACAACTTTCTCCAGACTGCATCTCTGGAGCTCAGCCACAGTGGTCTTTGGGTTCTTCTTAACTCTCCCACCAAGCCTCTTCTCCTCTGATAGCTCAGTTTAGCCGGACGGCCAGCTCTAGGAAGAGTTTGACTCGAAGTATCAGAAAAATCACATTTACTGTGTGTCTAAGTGTCAGAACAAAAATAGAGAATCTGTTTAGCATGAGGCTTTTGCTTTTTCATCAGTATTGTTGTTTGTCCTCAAAGCTAAAAGCCTTGAACCACAATAACATGCATTCATGACGAATTGTAAATGTCAGGTTTGCCCCACGGACAAAGCAAAAATTCTGGGATCACATTCTGCCATTGACCCATTTAAACAGCAGGAAATTGACCCAGATGAGGGAATGGATCTCCACGCGGGCCCGCTGACTTGTTTATTGAATTTTAAAAGGTTGAGTGACACCATTTAACACCGGGGTCAATTCATCACATGATTGCTTCCTGCCACACCGCTCCTCCTGATCCCCTGCCCCGCATCCAGACAATTAACAGGCCCACTGCAGAGGACTCGGCCGCTTGTTCTAGCTCTGATTGTCTGCGGATGCTGCTGCGTGATGCAAACAAAAAGACGCCAAATGTCACAGAGAAGCTCAGGCTCTACAGGAAGAGGGAAATGAAGGCTTCAATGCAAACGGCAGGAATAAGACATCAGGAAACTTTAGTAATGGCTGGAAATGAAAGTCAACCCTCAAGTATTTTTGTTCTTTCTGAGGAACACAACAATAAAACATACTAACAAATGTACTGATAATACTTGGTTGCTGTGACTTTAAGCTACAGTTGTGTTTCCTCAAAGCTCTCCCGTTTACCTGCTTAAATCCAGGGGACCTCATTGTTGATGTTGCGTTATATTATGATCTCATTTAGATTTTGATGTCAATCAACAGTAAATTGTTCAATCATTGGTTCAAAATCACGTGTTTTCCAAAGTTTGTCTTTAAATTCAGAAGGTTAAATCAAACAGACTCTTTTTGCTGTTGGTTTTTGTGTTTCTGAAGAATTTGTGTCCATCTCTGGAGAAAAGGTTCCAGTAAAACATGCTGCTCCAAGCAGCAGAAAGATGCTTGGAGAATACCTGGTGAAAAACAGATAATGGATGTAATTTATGGATTTTCTGGAGGGGTTGGAGGTTAATTTCTTTTGTGACCAACCTTTTTAAAAAGCATTTATTTCTGCAAAAACATTTGCATAATTGGTTATTTTTATGTCAGTAACTAAAGATGAATTTACAGAGACTTCACACACGGAGCCTTTAAGCCAGTGAGAGTTTGTGTCTCTGCTACTGTTGATAAAGTTAGAAACAAATCTATTGGATTTTCTTTCAAGCAAACCCTCAGTCAGAAGATTTTCAAACAATGTTTTTCAAGCACAGAATGAAAATAAACACAAGAGTTATAGATGGACAAGTAAAACACACTGTTCTTGAAAAAGAGCAGAAGAAGAAAGTCTTATTTGTTCCCGCCCACTTTTTACACCTTAAATTTTACAGAAGTCTGTTTACAGTTATTCAATCTCAAAACCTTCCATTTACCCTCTGGATGACAGCAATAGAAAAGAGACATTTACTCATCCGTTCTCACTGTTAATTTCCAACCATGTCAAGTCCCAGTTTCATAATAGTTTCCCTCAGTTTCACCGCTCTGAATGCGCTGCTGTGTTAGCCAATCACATTGCTTGTTTACAATAAAGTAGAAATGAAATAGGTTACAAAGGTGGGTCTTGAGCCTTTTCTTAAAAACATCTACGTTCTCTGCAGCTCTTAGATCCTCTGGCAGACCGTTCCACAAACGAGGGCCATAATACTGAAAGGATGCCTCTCCGTAGGTTTTGGTTTTTACTGCTGGAATGGTTAGAAGACCAGTGCCAGAGGATCTCAGGGTCCGCGAGGGTTCATATTTAACTAAAAGGTCAGACAGATAAGAAGGCGCGAGACCGTTAAGACATTTAAAAACCATTAAAAGTATCTCAAAATCAATCCTGAAGCTCATGGGGAGCCAATGCAGGGATTTTAATGGGTGATATGGGCCTGTCGCCTGGTCTTGGTAAGAAGTCTTGCAGCAGAATTTTGGAGAAGCTGAAGATTCTTAATGTTAGTTTTTGGAAGACCAGCAAGCAGGGCATTACAATAATCTATTCTACTTGTGATAAAAGCATGCATCAGCATCTCCATGTTAGCGAGAGAGAGTAGTGGTTTCTAAGTTTCTAAGATGATAAAAACACGTTTTAACCACATGTTTAATATGTGGGATGAAAGTTAGCTTAGAGTCAAAAATAACGCCAAGGTTTCTTACCGTTTCTGAATAATCTAATGAAAGTTTTTTTAACTTCAAAAACTGTTTCTCTCTCTTAGCTTCAGGACCAATAATCAAAATTTCTGTTTTCTCCTGGTTGAGCTGCAGAAAATTATTTGCCATCCATGATTTTACATCTAAAAATGTGAAACTAAAAGCTTATTTTCTTTTCCTAAACATCCATTTTTATACCTCACCACGGTTCAGCGTTTTTATTTTTGGATAAACCAAACTGAGACGTTTGACTCTGACAGTCTGACCTTAAAGAAAGCTCAGAAACAAGGAAAGTTTGGTTTGAAAATCGAGCAAATCACCAGCATCCATGGTTGATGGACAGACAGACAGCATGTCAGCTGGACAGACTGATTCAGCATGTTTTGCTGTCTGTCCCCCGGGGTCTTTATGTCCAGATGGCTCATCAGAACATATCCTCCCCCTCCAGAGCCTCTCATGAAACAAGCAGGCCATGTTTTTCTCTCCTGCATCCCACTTCATATGTGTGATCTTTAGCCCGCAGAAGCACTACTTTATCCTGAAATCAGAAAACGTACCTGGACGGGACGCTGCTGCTCGTCTGGTCTAAAGGAGCTTCGAGGACAAAGACGTCCTGAATCACAAACAAGTGCAACAGTTTGAGAGTCTGACTCTCATCTGAAGAAGATGATGACTTTTCCGCATCTGATTCCCAAAAAGGAAAATCTATTTGGTTTTGTCTGAGGAAGTGCAAGCTTTGGCAAAAGTTGTCTTCCTCTCTTTTATCTGCAGAGAGAGCGTCGCTCCCGTCAGCAGCCATCTTTCCTTCATTTGCTTTCCTTTGCCATGCAAATCAATAAGTAAGCAAAGTGCCGATTGGAATTCCACACTTGTGTGAATTTGATCAGAATTTGCACCGGGATCCACGAGGCTAGTCTATCAAAGGTAATTCACCATGAAATATCCGAGTTTCGCTTGAGTGGCCCCATCTGGCCCCCGCCATTCATTTTGTTTAACTATTCCAACATGGCAATCAAAATAAATTAGCATGACAATCTTAGCTCTAAAAATGCTTTGAGTGGCCCATTTTCAGATGAATTTCAATGAGGTCTTCACAAAAGGTTCTTTGAAGTTTCCTGTCAACACCCCTCCACCCCCACAACCAGCTTGACCTTCAGGTATCCCGTCCTCATCAGCAGTAATCAGGTTTCTCAGCATCTGTTTCTGTGTTTGTCTGGGTTGGAGAAGGTAAGCTCTCAAGGCATTGGAAACATCTGAGCAGATGATGATTGCAGTCATAAATCTCCCCGTGTGTCATGTTTAAAAGTCATTCAGATAATTCTGATATTTATCTCTATGAGTGTTACGGACTGTAATTTAGATGATGAATGGATTTCTACACTGTTGTGTGTCATTACAGCATAAGACTGTGTGTGGGTGTGTGTGTGGGGGGGTGCAGTTAATAATTGAATCTGTTCAAAAACAGTTATGACCTAAATCTTTGATCAGTGTCAGTTCTCATGGGGTTTTCCCCAAATTTACAGAATCTGAACAAAATGTTTGCTATTTAAATGGCCAAAGCTGAACAGAGAACTGCAGCAACAGCAGCAAAGCTTAGGAGGAGGCAGCAGCATTCTTGATCACAGCCGGATTGAGAGCTTTTTGGGCCCTTGGGCAACAAGTTTGTTGGGCCCCCACCCCAAAAAAATAAATTAAAAATCAAATATGCCAATTAGGCTGTTGCTGCAGTGCTTAATCCATCTGGTTAACAGAGCTGCGCTGTAGTGTGCTAGTTTGAACACGAAGATATTGAAGTAAATGAATATTAGTGACTAATTAGAGAGATTCTGTGTATAAGTTGAAGAGTGTCAAACTTCTTTTCTGTTTTTCACTTTTTGATTGTTTGAACTGCTCTGTTAAAGACCCAATCATCAGCACATAAAACACATGATCACATCCCAGCAGGTCCGGTAAAGAGCACAGACGTGCAAGTTATCTGGCATGTTGATAGAAGAGTTCAGCGAAGAAGCTCAGCTCTCCAAGAAGAGCTACGATCTAAAGCCAGAAAAAAGACTTAGTATAAGATCCTCATAAATGGCACAAAGTCTATATTGGAGGAGAATTTCAAAGTGAAGAATTGACTACATGAAACAGAAGCAAGAGGAGGTCTGGAGTGAAAAGTATGAAAACTCCTGAATTCATCTGAGCGCACTCAAACAGATGGGTTTGGAAAAGGAAATAAACAAATCATCCTGGAACTTGATTCCAAAACCCTGCTTTAGGACTAGAGGACATGTTTCCTTTCAAACCATAAATCTGTCCAGGACCAAAACTGAGCTCAAACAACTTCTTTCTAATCTGAAGTCAAAGGTCCCACAAGAGGAAGATCTGGTGTCGAGTATGGCTGTTTTTGCTGGTAATCTGGAAGAAAAACACTGAAAGGAATGGGATCAGTACCAGGCTTTGCAACAGGAAAAGGTGGCTCTCCACAAAGAGTTGAAAAGCAAATGCAGTGAAGAACCAAATACCCAAGCTTGAAGCTGAAAAAAAGGGATTTAGAGAGAGACAGGGAGCAAATTAGAAAGGTTACGTCCATCTACACCAAGCAGTGTGAAAAAGCATTAGCACCTTTAGAACAGCTCGATGACCTGGAGTCTAATGTCATGTCACTCAGAAAGGAGAAAGAAACTCTCTTCAAAGAACAGAGAGAAGTTTTTCCTTCAAGAAAGGGAAACAATGAACTCCTAGTCTTTGCATTGTTTGGAAGTCAATGCGTATACAGATCCAGACCAAAGCTGCAGGAGGGAAGGAGAAGATTCTAGCTCTGGCAGAGAAGGTCTCAGGATGTAGATTCCAGATCCAAAAGCAGAAGCTGGTCAAAGCGAGCATCAGTGTGCTGTTGAAGGATGGAGGTTCAAAACCCCACTGGGACTAAAACAACTCCAAAAAAGCAGAGAAACACTGTGGAGAATGCCCTGGATAAAGAAGCTGAGAAGCAGAGACTGCGAGCAATTGAAAGGGGTTGGTGATGAACGCAGCAAGGAGACAGAACAGTCAGATGGGCGTGGCTGAAATTTGAGTCTTTAAGGCATTTCATCAGTGATGACTCTCAAGCAGCTTTGCACATCAGCTTTGCACTGATATGTTGCACTTTGCTAACGTAAAGCTGAGAGCTGAATATAGCTGATTTACATAGATTGCTAAACGGTAAAAGAATTACAATCCAGCATCTCTGTACAGGTGACACAGCAAGAGGGTGATCGACAAGATCAACAGCCAATCAGGATGCAGAACACAAGGCTCTGTTAAAAACAGAAAAGACATGCAAAGTTACACTGAAAAAAAATCTGTGAAACAACAAGACCGCAAAAGGGGAATAAGGGAAACACTGTAGAATAGAAAAAATAGAGAGAAATGTCTCTCCAGCTCGGTACTGACATGTCATCCATCGGTACTGAGGTACAGAGGCTGGGAACCACTGCTGTGTAGAATGCACTCAGTTTACCAAATTTACACAAACATTTGACTGCAAGCAGATCTTTGTCATTCTATGAAAGTGGACGTAGTTTTTCTTTAAGGAAACGTAAAAAAAATATCCTAAATTACAAAGAAAATATTGAAATAAAAGACTGCAGTGACTCAAGGAATACATGTCTCTGCAAACACTACCCTTCAAATTAAGAATGCATTGTTTTCTATAGTATTACTTTTTATGAAAATCTGAGATTTCATCCAGAAGAACATGAACAAGTGAGTCCTGAGGTCTGTCTGTACAACGTTTTACATGTTAAAATGATGTTAGAAAAATGATTAAAAAAAGCTGAAATAAAAACACGGTGGATTGTCTCCGGACTAGAAAAATGTTTGCAATCTTTCAAAAGATCAAAAAGTTGTTTAACGTCTGAGCAGGAGTTCACTGACAGGGATTTTTCAAACAAAAACTGCAGTTCCTGAGGTTCTACTGGTTCTACTGAATACTGCTTTCTGTGGCCAGGAAAAGGTTCTGTGGACATCATGAATGACCCAGACTCATTCATGATGTCTGCAAGACCTTTGCACCACACTGTTTCTTTAAATAGAATTAAAAGCTAAAAATGAAACTAAAAAGTCAAAGAGAAAGTTGGTTTCCGGGTGTAAATGCTTTACAAGAGCCGAACAGTCAAAACATTTTCCCTTTGCTTTGCATCACTGAGCCAGACTGTTAACAGGACGTCTCAGGAGGAGATGCCGGATAACCACAGATGCTGCGGCGGTTGCAGGTTTGGGGGTTTTCTCTGAGAACACAGAAACTCTTTTGCATCATCTTCATCTCTGTTATTATGAAAGAGAGGGTATGTGACATGTCTTTGATCAGAAGGTGAAGGACAGAAGTGTCCTGCTGGGCTCCAAGACAGGAATGGAAGTCCTGCAGAGTGAGGTGGAGACTGCTCTGTGGCGCTGGGGGAGCTGGTGTAATTGAGACCAAAGGGAGTCCGTCCATTTTGGGTCCTGGAGGGATTTCCCAGCAGACCTCATTGACTCGTCTTCAAAGGCAGGAATGGAATGTCAGTCTGTTCACAGATCGTTATCCTCCACAGAGCACGAGTCCAACAGAGATGCAGCAGAATTACATCATTACCATAGGAAAGTGAAAAAGAAAGATCTGACGAGCTGGTGACAGCTCCCGTCGGTGTTCAGTGGAGGGGGCTTAATGGACTTCTTAGCAGAGATTTCTGTCTTTTCGATTTGAACTCTGTTTATGTCCACTCACCTCAACAGTATTGATGCCTGAAAGGAAGAACCTTTTGGCTCCAATCACTAAAAATCACAGCCTTCCTCATAAAAGCTGGTCTTCATCTGCTTCAACAGCTGATCACAGAAAACTCAGCCGTGATTAAGTAAAAGAAAGAAGAGTGAGGGAAAGATGGCTGGTTAATGTTTGTATCGTCCATCAGGCTTGACTCAGACCCCCCAACAAAGATGTAAATGAAGACAAAAAGAAAGGAACGTCTTTGAAGGACAGACTGATTCACAGGGCGGAAGAAAAGAGGGAGGAGTGGCGAAACAGTTGAATGAAGACAATGAAGTCAGACAACGTTCTCCACTAGATCAATGCTGCATCTTAGAGGCGGCGGCAGCAGCAGCAGCAGCAGCCCCCACGCCACACACGAGGTCTATAGACAACCAGAGGAGCTGCCTCACCTCCCTCTGGTAGCGCCCCAGCACTTCTGACAGTCCCTCTCTTCCTTCAGACTCACACCAGCCTCCCACGGCTTGAAGCTTTCGTCTATGTGGGTAACGAGAGTTTCCGATTTGAGGAGCATTCAGCCTTTACCACAACTGAGCTGTCTCTGTGAACGTCACACAAAACTTCCCAAGCTCTGGTCATACTCACTCAGTACGCTACATTTTTCCTCTAAAGCCATAGTCACACGCACGCGTACGGAGAGGTCAACCCGTACAGGTTCTGTGGGCTTTGGGGTTGTCTGGGTTCATGGAGGGTCACGGAGGAGCTACATCTTTAGTGGTGCACAGGTGTGTCTCGCAGTTCTCTTGAGGCTCATATGGCCACCTTAAGGACGGTCATAGAAATGGAATGTACCACTGTCCTGTATGTGGTCAGTGTGTCATGAAGTATTACTAAGAATAACTGAAGCATCATCCATACGTACTCCGTACTGTGCTGTGGTACGGTGTCCTTGCACCTCACTCTAGTCTTTAGTATGGTGTGAAAACTGGCTCCTTACTGACCGCACACAGATGCTGCATGCACAGAGTGTGCACGTGATACTTAAGTGCTCATAGACGACTGTAGGAGTCCACTCAAACTACACACTGATTGGCTAGTTTCTTCTAAGAGTCCACAAAGTTAAGCAGAGCCAGTCATGTCAGATTAGATCAGGTCAGATCAGGTAAGATCAGATCAGGTCAGATCAGATCAGATCAAGTCAGATCAGATCAGATCAGGTCAGGTCAGATCAGGTCAGATCAGGTCATGTCAGATCAGATCAGATCAGGTTATGTCAGATCAGGTCATGTCAGATCAGATCAGTTCAGATCATGTCAGATCATGTCAGATCAGATCAGGTCAAATCAGATCAGGTCAAGTCAGGTCAGGTTAGATCAGATCAGATCATGTCAGATCAGGTCAGATCAGGTAAGATCAGGTCAGATCAGGTCGAATCAGATCAGGTCAGATCAGATCAGGTCAAATCAGATCAGGTCAGATCAGATCAGGTCAAGTCAGGTCAGGTTAGATCAGATCAGGTAAGATCAGGTCAGATCAGATCAGGTCAAATCAGGTCAGATCAGATCAGGCTGAGACGTTTTGCATGCTGGCTGGATGGCACAAAAATGGCATCTCTGAAAATCAGGATGATTAAAAAGGAGAAGTGTGAGCAGCCTGTGAGAGTTTCCATGACAGCTAACTTTACTGTTGATTTTTTGGAAAAGGATAAACGAGCAAAACGGGCAAAGAAAGGTTATTTTTCTTGTCATTCTTTTTCCTCTTTCACATCTCTGCTGTTCTTTCATGTCAGTCCTGCTGCCTTCATCTAACTTTGCAGATGTAATCTCATTTTCTCTCCATCTTTCTTCCTCTCCCATCTCCTCCCACCTCCTGCCTTTCTCTTCTCCTGTCATCGCTCCATCTTTGTCATCGCCTCGCCTCCTGCATCATCTCTCCTCCTCTCTCCGCTCTACACCTCCCTTCTCCTCTTCACTTTTCTTTTGAGCTGTGAAGTGTGTAGCTCATTAGTTTGCTCGCCACACCATCTCCCGTCAGTCTGTCCTTCACATTTCACTGCACTGCTAAGAAGTCATTTACTCTGGTCCCCCCAACGCCATCTCCCCTTACCCCTCCCTGCAAACCTCACCAGGCGAGCCGCCGTGCGGTTCCATCTTCATTTTGCAGTAGACAATAGAAAAAGACATCCCAGGACCTCCTTCCCCCACCAACCCATTCACCTAAACTCTGAACACACTGTAAGCAGAATATTAGGAGGGGGGGTTAGACTTTCAGAAAACGACATTTGACGAAGCGGAGGGGAGATGCAGGAGGAGGGAAGGAACGTGGCTCAAGCTTCCCAAAACAGAGACTGTGAAGGCTTAGCATTCATGGGAGTGGGAGGAGCATCAGCGGCCAGAGATCCCAGTGGGAATGTAAAGCTCTTGCCTCAGACTCAGCAGGGTGTTTGGCTGCTCTTTAGGCCTGTAGGATGGAAACCTGGGAGACACTTAACACCAAAGTCTGTCTGGTGACGTGAGGAAGCTGCAGCTTCAGAAGTTTAGCTCTAATTTCAGTGAATTAACTTTGACATTTTCATTTTATCCATTACGTTACTGTATTTTACTTGAACAATGTCTGCCATGTTGAAGAACTCTAGAATGAAAGCATTAGCTTATAGTTTCTGTACAGAGTGAATGTCCTCATTTATTGTCACTGCAGAAGAATCCTGAACTGAGAGGAACTAAAACCCTGTTTCTTTTAAAGGCCTTTATCCTGCTTTTCTAAACCTTTCAGAGTAAACTTTATCCACACATATCATAATAAATTACCTTTAGCACACTAAAGAACATTTTTTTAATTAAAAAATTAGTCATTTTGTGAGCTCTTCTCTCCTCAGCTTCAGCCACGTGTCTGTGTTTTGTCCACGACAACAAACGACATCCGAACTTTTGCACAGATGCATGTGCACATTGGGCATATAAAATGAAAGCGTTTTGCCGATCACCGCTTGCTCTGCTGAGGAACTGGGTGTGTGTGTTAGGCTGGGGGAGGGGCTGGCAGCTCAGACACTTCCTGGAAGGGGCTGTTCCCCACTTTGTGATGTCACAATGTGAGAAACCGCTTGTTTTCCTGGATTGGAGGGGCTGGTGCTCTGAGAGTAGCTTTTTAGAGGAATTCTCAGAGATGCGTGAATGGATCAAAATATTGCTTTGGGAATGTTTATAGTGGGGAATTAGCATTATAATACACTTACAAGCTAAAAAAAAGTTCATTTTGCATGGGATAGCTCCTTCAAAAGTATTCATCTGGATCTTAACAGTTTCAATTTCCTTCCGTTTTTGAGCTTTTGGGAAGTGGTGGAGCTGACCCCAACAAGCACATAACAACATGTTGTGTGTTTATTTTTTTTCTCCGTTATTTTATTTTACTTTTTTTTTCAAATGACTATTACAGTATTAAATAGCTTTCTGACACCAACATTTAATATTTAATAAAAATTAAACTTTAGATATGTTTTTGTATAGTTATAAAATAGTTTGGTCTACTTTTTGAAATCAATAAAAGCCTGAAGAGGAAAATCAGATGTGTAGCAACAAAACATGGGTATCATAGAGGATCAAATGCTGAAGTTTTCAGGTCCTTATTTGAATGAATGACAACAAATACACGAAAACGACTTTTAAATGAACCAAAAATGGTAGTTTTCAAAGTTTTTAGAGTCATGTTTAGGTTCTGTAGATCCTTCCAGATGTGGATTCTCTTTTGTTTCTTCAGGTTTTTCTTTGACACAGCAGAGTAAAATACCACTGTATATGTTCTGTTTTGACATGTTTGTTCTTTTCTTTGTGAAAAGCAAAGAGCTTTTATTCTGACCTGGAAAGAGGCACGCCCACAAGGGAAACTGCTAAAAGTAGATGCTTTTAATGAAAAGAGCTGTAATACAATCCTCGACATCCCTGTGGTAATTTGGCAAAAGTATGTCAGAGAATTCATTATGACCTGCAGCAAATTGTGTCAACCTGTAAAAAAAGAGAATATTACACTTCCTTTATAGTACTTTATTCCCTTTTCTCCTCCTGGTCTAAATGTGCGGTTTCTTTTTTAACAGTCCAATCCATCCTCTGCTAAACTGCACAGCTTAGAAAACAGAAAACACTAAGATCTCAGACTGTAGGAAAACCCAGGAGTCCAACTTCTCACCACCAGCGCCAAGATTCATTTTGCATTTCTAAAAGACACCAAAACATTAATCTCCTCATAGTTAGGCCCACTTTTTAACCATTATGACTCCAGAAGATGCTGCAAAATCTATTTCTAGATTACAGGTAGGAAAACTTGTTTTCAGTTTCAATTTGAGTTTATATGTTTTTCCCACTTTGGTTTAAAAGCTCTTGAAGTGACAGTTTTCTGACACTTTGTTTATACTGTACGTCAGAAACGGCCTTTTCATTCACATTTTTTTCTCTGTGCATCAATTATAATATTTTCTGTTTCCTGTTTAAACAAAGACAGAAGGTATTGAATACAAAACAAATCATCAAATCTTCTAAAGTTTGAGCTAAAGCAGGATTGTGTCAGACACATTTGAATGTTACAACAGAAACACAACATGAGCTGTGTTTTTTCTTATAAACCTTTTTAAGTTTAAGGCAAAGTAACTGGTATCATACTTCTATAAATATTATTTAACTTATTTTTAGGATCTGAATATTTAAAAAAATACACATTTTCAAACAGAAAAACACAAATTAACACACACTACCCCCACAAAACATAAACTATCACATACTAAAACAAACTTTCACACCCTAAAACATAAAAATTCCCACACTGAAGTATAAAATTTCACACACTAAAACATAAACTTTCACACACTAAAACATAAACTTTCACGCACTAAAACAAACTTTCACACACTAAAACAAACTTTCACACCCTAAAACGCAAACCTTCACACACTAAAACATACACTTTCACACACTAAAACAGAAACTTTCACACACTAAAACGCAAACTTTCACACACTAAAACTTAAACTTTCACACACTAAAACACAAACATTCACACACTAAAACTTAAACTTTCACACACTAAAACAAACTTTCACACACTAAAAAATAAACTTTCACACACTAAAACACAAACTTTCTTACACTAAAATGTAAACTTTCACACACTAAAACAAACTTTCACACACTAAAACAAACTTTCACACACTAAAACAAACTTTCACACCCTAAAACAAAAATTCACACACTAAAACATAAAATTTCACACACTAAAACAAACTTTCACACACTAAAACATAAAATTTCACACACTAAAACAAACTGTCACACACTAAAACATAAACTTTCTTACACTAAAATGTAAACTTTCACACACTAAAACACAAACTTTCTTAAACTAAAATGTAAACTTTCACACACTAAAACAAACTTTCACACACTAAAAAATAAACTTTCACACACTAAAACACAAACTTTCTTACACTAAAATGTAAACTTTCACACACTAAAACAAACTTTCACACACTAAAACAAACTTTCACACCCTGAAACAAAAATTCACACACTAAAACATAAAATTTCACACACTAAAACATAAACTTTCACGCACTAAAACAAACTTTCACACACTAAAACTTAAACTTTCACGCACTAAAAAATAAACTTTCACACACTAAAACACAAACTTTCTTACACTAAAATGTAAACTTTCACACACTAAAACAAACTTTCACACACTAAAACAAACTTTCACACACTAAAACAAACTTTCACACCCTAAAACAAAAATTCACACACTAAAACATAAAATTTCACACACTAAAACATAAACTTTCACGCACTAAAACAAACTTTCACACACTAAAACTTAAACTTTCACACACTAAAACACAAACTTTCACACACTAAAACACAAACATTCACACACTAAAACATATACTTTCACACACTAAAACAAACTTTCACACACTAAAACTTAAACTGTCACACACTTAAACACAAACATTCACACACTAAAATGTAAACTTTCACACACTAAAACAAACTTTCACACACTAAAACTTAAACTTTGACACACTAAAATGTAAACTTTCACACACTAAAACACTAAAACAAACTTTCACACACTAACACAAAAACTTTCACACACTAAAACACAAACATTCACACACTAAAACATAAACTTTCACACACTAAAACAAACTTTCACACACTAAAACACAAACATTCACACACTAAAACTTTAACTTTTACACACTGAAATGCAAACTTTCACACACTAAAACACAAACTTTCACACACTAAAATACAAACATTCACACACTAAAACTTAAACTTTCACACACAAAAACACAAACATTCACACACTAAAACTTAAACTTTCACACACTAAAACAAACTTTCACACACGAAAATACAAACATTCACACACTAAAACTTAAACTTTCACACACAAAAACACAAACATTCACACACTAAAACTTAAACTTTCACACACTAAAACAAACTTTCACACACGAAAACGCAAACTTTCACACACTAAAACTTAAACTTTCACACACTAAAACAAACTTTCACACACTAAAACTTAAACTTTCACACACTAAAACAAACTTTCACACACTAAAACTTAAACTTTCACACACTAAAACAAACTTTCACACACGAAAACGCAAACGTTCACACACTAAAACATGAACTTTCACACACTAAAACACAAACATTCACACACTAAAGCATAAACTTTCACACACTTAAACAAACTTTCACACACTAGCACACAAAGCACCTAAAGGCTGGGAACAAACCCACAATCATGCAATATGAATGAGATGCTCTCCAGATTATCTCACCTCAAATATTTCAAACTCAAAAATTAAGTAGAAAATCCACATAGGATCAGAAAGAACTTTTTCTGTGGTTTTTTTTTTATTTGTCCTACAAATATGTCTGATGCATTCTGCAGAAGGAGACATATGTCATTTAAAAGACTACAAATTGTTTGAAATAATTCATTTTTTGCCAGTAACTTGCTGTAATGAGCTTCACTGTGTGTGGCAAAGAACAGACAGCAAAGCTTTGTTTTGGTTAAATAAATAACCCACAAGGTGGATTTGGGAGGTTCATCTGATATTGCCTTTAATCAATTCTGACATGAGATTTTAATATGTAGAATTGGAGTGGGGGGTGGAGGGTGCTGGCCTTTCTAGCAAACGTGTCTCCACTCAATCATCTGTTCACCTTTCCCCCCATGTGTGGGGAAATGAGAGTAACTCGGGGCTGCACTCTGCATGAGGGATAGGACGCCATGAAGACAGAAATGAAAAAAAAACAATCAACACTGGGAAGTCTGTTTGATGTATGTGCCAGCAGATTGTTTTACTTTATGTAAATCCTAACCTTTCTGTCAGCACTGGCTGTTCAGTTTGCCGACAGCATGGAACGCTTGTGTCCTGTTGAGAGGACGAGCAGAGCGACAGATTTGGAGAAAGACAGAGGAAAGGGATCTGTCACTGCTGACTAATTACTCTGCAAGCCAACAGTTGAATCCTCATTTGGACAGCTGAGAGATGCTGGGATGAGCATCATTAATCAGATGTTTTCTCCTGCAAACCTCCACTGCGCACACATCAGATCACGAGATTACGATTAACCATCCGTCACGTTTTTGATTTGACATGAAGGATGGTATTTCTAATTATCAGAGTTAGCGGTGATGAATAACAATCAAGAGCAGATGTGCTTAATCAAAAAATCAGGACAATTTTACCAAAATCTTTTGTTAACTTGGTCACACAAGAACAGATTATAGGATCAGAAACACACACCTGTTGTGGACTGACACAGGTGTAAAGGTGTCTTTAAGCTTTAAGACAGTCTCTGTCTGCTCTAAGTAGCTTTTTTTCTTGTTTGTAGGATGTGTTGTGTTTCCTTGTATAGCGCTTTCTACTTTCCTTAAGGCCAAAAGCTTTACAGTCACAGTCTCATTCACACACTGATGGCGGTTCCGCTGCCGAACACTTCTGCCTACCTTCTGCCAAAGGCAATGTGATGTTCAGCCTCTTGCCCACGGACACTACGACACATGGGGGGGATCGAACCTGCGGTCTTCCGATCAGGGGCGGACCGCTCTACTGCTGCGCCACAGCCACCCCATTTGTCTCCAATATCAGCAGAGGATGGAAGAAAATTAAAAGCACGGATGTTAGAGGAGTCCGCTGCCTTATCTCTTTAGTTATGGACCGCTACTCGTGAGCTGCTTCAGGTCATCTGGCACTAACACACAGAGACTGCACAAGTACACACTGAAATAAAGGCCACTAGACAAGCAAAGAGGAAGAAGAGGAGAGTCTTGAAAGGAGAGGAAGATGTTTCTGTGCTGCTGAGTTTGAATCCCGGACAAGCTCCAAGAGCAGAGGAAAGATGCAGAATTCAGCTTTTTAGACACAAAAATACTAAACCCAACGTAAAAGAGCAAAGAATGGAATATTTGTGGTGATTTTCACTGAGAAAATTGGTGACCTATTTGTTGACAGTGTGATGATAAAGTCTGAATTTAGATCTGCTCTGAAATGAGCTCAAATGTCTCAACACATGAGACTCCATCATCATCGTCTCCATCATCGGCTGTGATTGATGATGGAGAAAGACAGGTTTGAAGCGTCTGCCGTGTTCTGGACTTTTAGAAAACGAGCAGCGAGTTGGAGGCAGCGAAAGAAACGTCTGTAAAGATGAGCTGTCGATCTTCATTTACACGCTGAGACATGAATGTGACAGGCGGCTCAATGCAAACACGCTAAACACGCTTAGAAGAGACGCCTCCTCAGGAGGAAGAAGTTTCTAATGCATGTGTGTGTGTTTGTTATTGTGTGTGTGTTTGTGTGTGCGTGTATGCTGGTATGTTCCAGGTCTTCTGGACCACTGAGCTGCTCAGACTCCACTCATCACTGTCACCACACGGCCGCTCTGACAGTCATCCGTGGCGGCCATGACAGGCGTAAGTAACATGTTTTCTCCTGGAATCTAACACGCTGTGACTTCTGCTCCCTGACACGCGGGCGCCCACTCACCCCTTACAGGTCAGCCACTAATTACAGGTTCAAGCGTCTTCGGTGAAACGCCAAAGACTTTAATGAATCCTTCAAATTACTGTCAGTCCAGCTGGAATAACGACGTGCAGGAAGAGACGGAACCTTCTTACCAGAACCGTGATGTCAACGACCTTCTAACATTCACTGAGATGACAACTGAAAATTTTGAAGGGAAACAGTGTTACTAGTGTTTAGTTTGCTAAATCAGAGATTATCTTCAAGATTCAGTTCAATTCAATTGTATTTCTATTGCTCAAAATCACAACCATCTCAATGGGCTTCATACAGCCGTCATACAAACATAAAATCAATCATGAAATAGAAACAATAGCTGGTTGCTAAACTAAACTCAACTAAACAGACAAAGATAAACTGGCATCACTGCCCTTAGAACCTCCTTCCCTGTGAGGAAAAACTCATAAAAAACCCTTGGAAAAAAAAGAAGAAACCTCAGGGATGTCCACATGAAGGAAACATGTTAATGCAAATTAGAATGATTCCCCCAAACATCATTACAGTAGGTGAGGCAGGGGCAGTGGTCCTGGGTGAGCCACATCAGTAGCGCCCCTCAGTGATGGCACCCTCAGTACAACCCAGAAAAATACTAATTCTTATTATCCCATTTATTACCATTTATAAAAAGTACAACTAGAGGCTTGTTTATTCCTCCAGCCTACAGGACTGTTATTAACATACTTTTTTAGCTTACGCTTCTCAGCAATGGTGTTGTTTATGCTTCTCACTGCCAATCCAGATAGCCGATCTTGATCCATGGATGACTCAGACCGACCTGGACCAACGAGTGCTTTTTAAAGGTTGTCTGGTTCCAAATGCAGATGTCTGTACTGCGGAAAAATGGCGACTGAGTTGACTTCATTTTGTTGGAATCGGAGGGAAGGCATTTTTTATGGATGATGTCACAGGCACTTCGTCCATCTCTATATAAGTCAACGCTTGAACACATGTTACCGAGAGCAGTGTGAACTTTAACTCTGGCTTCAAACACATGTGGAACATGAAACCCGGTTCATGGAACATGAATTTGATTCATTTTGTTCACTAAAAAAATCTCTCTCTCTTTCTATTAACTTTTATTACTTTTTCCTTAAGGAGGGAAATGTGATTTCCTGTGTATGTGTTGAGCATGCCCAAAGTGTTTGGTGACAAAACAACAATCTTTCTGGTACCAATGGGGTTCTGCACTCAGCATGAACCCAATAATACAGGACAGAACACAAAGCAAACTGACTGGATTGCACTGAAATGTTTTGGCTGGTTTTGGTCCAAAGTTTTCCAAATGAAAAACAATGAAGTGTAAACGTCGGAGACATCAGGTGCACCAAACAGCAGAGCTTAGCTGTGAAATCTTCTACTTCATGTTGTCAGGCATTTCCATTCATCACAGTTTAAACAGACAGTTTTCATCCTTTGGTAGGTTATTTCATCCTGGACTGTGGTGGTTTCCTCTTCCAGTTGTTTACTCTGCTCCTCCAGACACAAATGCTTCACTCAATGATCTGTCTTATCTACAGTTACTATGGAACTGGAATAAATCTATTAACAACAACACAAGGCACAGGCATCTTTTAATCATGATGCTCAGAATAACCTGCAGAGCTTTACCAGCTTTTTCCCTCACCTTGGCTTTGTTTGTCTTCAGATAAATCAAACTGTATGTCTGGCGTGTGTTATGGAGAATGAAGAAAGAATTGTTCGCTGTGATGGAAGGTAAGAACGTTTAGAAGTGCATTCATCTGTCTCCACCTTCCTTTAGTTAGACCAAGAACAAACTCCTTTAAAAGTCCTTTCAAACTTCCTGAAGTACTGGTGTTTTGGTGCAGCTTGCACTTTTTCAAAGTTTTCCGTCTTTCATCTCAGCTAAAAGTTGCAACCTGAGTTTCTCCTTCATTACTCCTCAATGAGAAGCTGTCGGACCCAACAGCACATTACATCCAGATTACAGTTTATCCACAATTCTGCGGCACCAACGTGACGGGAGATAAGTGGAGAAGACAGGCCTAAACTCCTCTTTGGCTTCACTTCACCGACCACCAGCCCAATTTAGTATTGACTGTAAAATTTTATTGATCAGCACTTGCTCCCCTTTTCTCTTCAGAGCAGCCTAATAGCATGACATTGTTGCACTGATGCTGTAGTAAAAGAGCTGTATGAGGCATGCTGAGCACAGACATTTGCAGTCATGAACTAACGTCTTCTTGAATCTTCTATCGCTCTGTATCACTGTTTGCTGCAACATTCTCACACAAATGCATGAGCCAGGCTGCGGCTGATTACTCCCTCTTTTGCCCTCAGGCTCAGACTGAACAGGAAAGTTGGTATTATGAATACTTTATGTAAGTGAAGTTGTGATGCCAAAGGTCACCCAAGCAGCAGCCTCCATCATTGCAGAACTCTCCAAAAAAGCCATCATCCTACTCCACTAACACTGTTAGGACTGGTCAGCTTCATCCAGCAGACCAACAGCAGTGAAGCTGTTAAAGTGTGGGTGAGATGAAACGTGGCAGCGGCACACGCTTTCCTCCAAAACTCTCTAAAGTGGCTCCACAGGGATACTTTGTGCTGCACCAGGAGCTGACATTGTCTGGGAAATGTACCAGGTTTAGGAAACCTCTAATTGATGACTTTGTTTCAGTGCATTCTCCATCTGCAGCTGAATGTTCATCTGTAGCATGTGCAAGGTCTGGAGAGCTGAGTTCAGAGTTTCATTTGCAGCCTCCTTAGGGAGAGATTTTCTGACCTGATGAAGGTCACGCAGAAGGTGAACTAGGCAGTGGTTGGATGCAAACCTTTATGATGTGGGCCCTGGTCATCATCCAACAGTCTGTGGATTTCTACACATATTTAATTTATACTTGATTATCTTGCAAAAACACACAGAATCCAGAAAACTTCTCCTGCACTGATCAGTACCAGGTATTTCTCTCTGAGTCACACTGGTTAAAGTTTTGTCTATAGATTCCCTGGATCCATTTTAGGTCGGATCCAATCGGATCGTTCAGAATGAACCAAAATTGAAAGTGAATCGAATCGGCAACCACAAATATTGAAAAAAGTCTCCAAAGTCTAAAAGTTGTCCTCTAAAAAGATCCTGAAGGATATTCAGCTGCAGGAAGGTTCTCCTCAGAGCTGAAGGAAGGTTCTCCTCAGAGCTGAAGGAAGGTTCTCCTCAGAGCTGCAGGAAGGTTCTCCTCAGAGCTGCAGGGAAGTTCTCCTCAGAGCTGCAGGAAGGTTCTCCTCAGAGCTGAAGGAAGGTTCTCATCAGAGCTGCAGGAAGGTTCTCCTCAGAACTGCAGGGAGGTTCTCCTCAGAGCTGAAGGAAGGTTCTCCTCAGAGCTGCAGGAAGGTTCTCCTCAGAGCTGAAGGAAGGTTCTCCTCAGAGCTACAGGGAGGTTCTCCTCAGAGCTGCAGGGAAGTTCTCCTCAGAGCTGCAGGAAGGTTCTCCTCAGAGCTGAAGGAAGGTTCTCCTCAGAGCTGCAGGGAAGTTCTCCTCAGAGCTGCAGGAAGGTTCTCCTCAGAGCTGCAGGGAAGTTCTCCTCAGAGCTGCAGGAAGGTTCTCCTCAGAGCTGCAGGGAGGTTCTCCTCAGAGCTGCAGGGAAGTTCTCCTCAGAGCTGCAGGAAGGTTCTCATCAGAGCTGCAGGGAGGTTCTCCTCAGAGCTGCAGGAAGGTTCTCCTCAGAGCTGCAGGAAGGTTCTCCTCAGAGCTGCAGGAAGGTTCTCCTCAGAGCTGCAGGGAGGTTCTCCTCAGAGCTGCAGGGAGGTTCTCCTCAGAGCTGCAGGAAGGTTCTCCTCAGAGCTGCAGGAAGGTTCTCCTCAGAGCTGCAGGAAGGTTCTCCTCAGAGCTGCAGGAAGGTTCTCCTCAGAGCTGCAGGGAAGTTCTCCTCAGAGCTGCAGGAAGGTTCTCCTCAGAGTGGAGACGGTCCGTCAGACGTCTCTTCTGAATGCACGTCACACCTGATTCCTTCTGGAATCTTCTGCTGGTCACCGCGGTGCGTGCTGCGGGTATGGAGCAGTTGTCGGCTGAATGAATGGGTGTTCCAGGCAGCCTCCCCACCCCCGAGGTCACTTTGAAATGGGATAGATTTTTCAAGATTTCAGCCGAGGCTCTGGGGAAGGTCACTTCATTAATCACGGCTAAATGCTGCTGTCTGCACGTCTCCCGTTTGACCAGGCTCCGCCCACAGATAGCATCACTGATTGATTCCAATAAGTAATTACCGCTCGCTGCAGAACAACTCAGAGCATCATTTTGTGGTGAACCTTCATTACTGTGTGAAGACTCATTAGTTTAATGCCATGTCTTGCTGTGTGGCTTACGGGGGGGGGTTCTGAACCCTGTCTGCTGGTTCTTAAATGTCAGGTGAGGGTTTGCTTGAGAAGAAAGGACCTTGGGGGGGTGGAAGAGTATAAGTTTCCTGTGATGTCTGTGGGTGTGTGATGCATAAGTCACCAGTCAGTCCACTGTGTCTGTACCAATCAGTGCAGCCCCCCTCCCAAAGGCTTTTCTATGTAAATGATGTCAAACATGAGTAGAATTCTCAGTGTCTGCGGCCTCATCCCCTCTTTCACCTGCTGTCAGTGTTTAAGACCGAATAATAAAAGCTCTTCTCATGGCTGAAGACCTTCACACACAAACTGAACACTTCCCAGTTTATGATTTAGCACAAACAACCACAGAACCATCAATCAGGTCTGGATGTTCTTGTTAGCAGAGGGAGACAAACCGCTTCCTGGCGTTTCTTTGTGGATCACTGCATGACGTTAGCTCCATCTTGTGTCTCAAACTAAAAAAGCAAAGAGCTGGGAGCATTTTGTCGCTTCTTTTGATGGTTACAGATGTGTTGTTTATGATAATGCATCAACGAGGACTTAAGAATATTCATGAGCCTGAGCAGAAGCCTGTCTGAACACATAACGCAGACTGAGATGAGCCCACATTTCAGTTCAGTTCAACAAGTTCAATCAAGTTGGTTTCTATTCTGAATTGTTGCTCTGAAACACAAACGGTTGCAGTTTCTGCTGGAATTGAATGTCTGTCTTAATAACTTTATCTGCGACTTCAGCGTTAACCAGAGTGTTAGTCTCCTGACCCTGAAAACCTCTCTGATTTTTGGTATTTCACTGACATTTACCCAGACAAAGTGACGGATGTGTTCTGTCAGCAGCTGATGGAAACTGCAGCTGAAGCACAACGACCAAACCCAACCACAGAAACCAGAACTGATGGAGTCAGGATCATTTCTGCTCACTGATTACCCAGCAGAGATGACCGTAAGCTGGTGTGAGTGAGGAGGACGCAGAAGACAGGTTTAGATGGAGGCGAAGGATTCGCTGTAGGGACCCCAGATGGGAGGAGCCAAAAGAAGAAGGGGAACCGCATTCAATATGAACGAGAAAGTCTTTCTGTCTATATTAGAATATATGAATATGAATATATGAAACAAATGGAGCTTTTTTGATCAATGCCCATTTTTCAAAGAGGAAGATGTAATGCTAAGATTCACATATTTCTGTTGAAATCTTTTTCCACATTTTTGGTGCAGAAACTCCCTGCTGTCAGTCACTCAGCCTGTTATCACGTAACTCTGCTTTCCAGCTCCAACAATCTCCTGACTTTTTCTCAGCTCATGGTTTGCATTTTCAAATGTTTCAGCAACAACTTGACATCCTGCAGTTTGAAGTGAGAGGAGCCAAGTGAAAAACAAGTGCTGAACGTCTTGCCCTGAAGAACCTTTGGGGTTTGACCTCATTCTGAAGTTTGGTGGAGAATATCTTCATCCTCCAGCTGACATCAAAAGAGACTTTCATCCAAAAAGCTTCATGCTTTTTTTATCCCAAATGACAAAGAACAGGAGAGACGTTCTTTCACTTCTTTTGGCTGAAATGTTTCTGTGAAATTCTTTCATTTTTTTTCACAGTGTTGTGCTGCTGCTGTTGGTGTTGCTGCTGCTGCTGCTGCTGCTGCTGTTGCTGCTGCTGCTGCTGCTGTTGCTGCTTCTTCTGCTGCTGCTGTTGCTGCTGCTGCTGCTGTTGCTGCTGCTGCTGCTGTTGGTGTTGCTGCTACTGCTGCTGCTGCTGTTGTTGCTGCTACTGCTGCTGCTGTTGCTGCTTCTGCTGCTGCTGCTGTTGCTGCTGCTGCTGCTGCTGCTTCTGCTGCTGCTGTTGCTGCTGCTGCTGCTGTTGCTGCTGCTGCTGCTGCTGCTGCTGTTGCTGCTGCTTCTGCTGCTTCTGCTGCTGTTGCTGCTTCTGCTGCTGCTGCTGTTGCTGCTGCTGCTTCTGCTGCTGTTGCTGCTTCTGCTGCTGCTACTGCTGCTGCTTCTGCTGCTGCTGCTGTTGCTTCTGCTGCTGCTGCTTCTGCTGCTTCTGCTGCTGCTGCTGCTTCTGCTGCTGCTGCTGCTGCTTCTGCTGCTGTTGCTGCTTCTGCTGCTGCTGCTGCTTCTGCTGCTGCTGTTGCTGCTGCTGCTTCTGCTGCTGTTGCTGCTTCTGCTGCTGCTACTGCTGCTGCTTCTGCTGCTGCTGCTGCTGCTGCTGTTGCTGCTGCTGCTGCTGCTTCTGCTGCTGTTGCTGCTTCTGCTGCTTCTGCTGCTGCTGCTGTTGCTGCTGCTGCTGTTGCTGCTTCTGCTGCTGCTGCTGTTGCTGCTTCTGTTGCTGTTGCTGCTTCTGCTGCTGCTTCTGCTGCTTCTGCTGCTGCTGCTGCTGTTGCTGTTGCTGCTGTTGCTGCTGTTGCTGCTGCTGCTGCTGCTTCTGCTGCTGCTGCTGCTACTGCTGCTGCTTCTGATAAAGGCAACATGTGTTAGTCATATCCGTCATTTGTTTGAAAGGAGTTAATTTTCTCATCACAATGAAAAATATCCTGCAGAAACAAACTTTAAAGAGCTCACAGCAGGTTAGCATGTTAGAAAAACCCTGAATAAAAAACAGGCATATACGATTATTGACAGGTCATCTGTCTGCTCTGCTTTATTTAAACTGTGTAGCTTCATGGTTATGTTTTATTCCACAAAAGCAAAAAACAAAACATTGATTTCTATTATAGAAACCTGAAAAGGAATAGTTTTACTGGAACAGAGTAGATATATTGAGAATCATTACACAGAAAGTCAGAACTGAAGATTCAGAGCCAGTGGGCCGTATGACCTGAAAACTGACAGTTACACAACTGCAGAAGATCGAACCAGCTGCACGGAGGGGAACCAAGAAGCAGCAGGAAAGAGGCTCTTCGAGGACAAACGCAGACTCTGAAAACATCAGCAAAGCCCCAAACCCAGACCAGACACCTGACAGAGGAAGACAACAAACACCTTTCCTTCAAATGTCTTCAGCGTGAAGCTGAGGATTCTGGGAAAACAGCCTTCAGCTTTGTACTAAAAGATGAATCATAATCAAGCCTCTGATGAAGAAAAATATTTCTTTGAATGGTTGTTTGGAATTCCCATGTTGTCCCTGGGATTCTGTGAATGCCAAAAGTCTTTAAGAAGCAGAAGACCTTCAGTCAACAATCAGAGAAACTGAGGAGGTTTGTCCACTAATGCCACTGACTCGTGCTCCTCTTCTTTAGAAAGACAATGTGTTGTTTTCGTTTTGAACCATCAGATGAGCCTGCACTGGATCAGTCAAGTTCCTTCAAGGGGAATCCCAGCTTTAGCCGATGATGGTTGGGTTAGGCTCCAGCAACACATGAGCAGGATTGCTGCATGACAACACCTCCTCCTGCGTGTGGGAGGAGGGAGGTTCGTCATGCTGACATGTTTGTGCAAGTTGTCTTCTGCACGCGGCAGAACTTTCCAGGAGTATCGTCGTTCGGGAATTCTGGGGCGGGAGAGGAAAACTTTGAGTGACGACATGACAGTTCCTGCTGATGAACGTCCAGGTTACATGTTTACAGGAAAGCAGAGATCACGGCTCAGCACTCATTGGACGGTTCAAGAACGACGTGGTAAAGTCGAAAACAATCTTTGACCGGATCCACGAGACATTCCCTTCAAAATAAAGCTTTGCGTTATTACACACGCATTTAATCCTGATATGGAGCACAGACCCACTCTGATGAAAATAGTGTTTCTAACCTGACATTGTCTTGTTTTTCTAATGATAGAGGGCACATATGGAGAACATTGAGGTTAAATTACACTTCTGATCATTGCTTTTTTCACGTTATTGTGAATCAGGAGCAGACAAAAAAAGCTGTTTTAAAAAGATTGTATTTGTGATGTAGAAAATACAAGCTCCCTGCTCCACTCTGTTCTAAAACAGACAAATAGATCCATAAACTTCTTTTTTTCTCGTCTGAGGTGGAATCTGGATGAAAACTCTACAGCTGGATAGCTCTAACATGGATCGCTATGTTTGTTGCACCAGTAATGTCAGGTTGGGGTGTGCAAGGCGGTAAGCTAGCAGGAAAAAGCGTAAACAAAGGGATCATGGGAAGTGGTGGCAGGCTTACAACAGGCTGCCAACAGTCCTGTCCACAACTCAGAGGTGAATTTCTAATGTACTCCTGCCTCTCTGCAGAAACTATGTAAACAACACAGGATTTTAGATTTTGGCTTAAAAAAGCAACATCATCATAATTAAAAGACCACTACGAATGCTGTGAAAACAGATCAGAAGATGATCGGAGTGAAACTTCAAGAAATGTACCGTAACTGCATCAAGTTTCTTTAAAATGTTCTGTTGTATGAACATCAGGGGAAGAACATTTGGTTTTAGAATCCAATTTCACTATTTAATGATCTCACACATCAAACACACCTCGGTTTTGAGCTTCTCTCTCACACAATGTTTTACCTTTAGAAATAAAGACAAAAATCAGATGGCCTTAAAATTACATTTGTTTTTTGTTCTAATGATTTCCTTCCACCATTATTTAACTTTAGTCAGCTAAGTTCTTGTAAGTTGAATGTTTTAAAAATATCATTGCATTCACCCAAATGTTTACCATCCTTGTTTTATTGATATATTACATGGTTTTCAGATCAAATTGAAAACAACTACAATAATAATAATAATAGAGCAGCAAGTATTAAAAATTATGAAAAATTATCAAATGCAGTGTATACATTTTATTTTGGTAGTTTCTTTGATGTTAACATTTAAATAAAATAAAATAGTTGAGTGATAAAAATGCAACACAGGTTTATAGTGAATGTTTTCTTTTGTGGCAAGATGACTTATTTTGATAGTTCTCTCCGGAAGTTGCGTTCGTCGCGTCTCTCCCGTTGGCAGCTGACAGGCGGGAGGGAGGTGAAGTTTCTGCTGCTTCCTCGCTGCTGCTCCTCTTCATCATGGACGCGGAGGCGCGTTTCTCTCGAGAGGAAATCAACAGCACCGTGTGGGAGGTTCCGGAGAAATACACGCGGCTGAAGCAGGTCGGAACCGGGGCGTACGGTTCGGTTTGGTGAGTGACTTCTTATTGACACCCCCCACCAAATGCGTGCGTTCGTGCGTGCGTGCGTGCGGGGGGGGACCTGGCGGAGTGCAAACACTTAACCCGCCTCCGTGAGTGCGTGGGGGCCCTCGCTGCGATGAGGATGATGATGATGATGATGATGATGATGAAGTAGCGACAAGTCGCGCACGTGAACCGCGTCCGCGTCAAAATCCCAGCACTTTGCGTTCAAGATGGCAGCAGCTGATCCCCCGCCCGCCAGGTAAACACGTCCCACGTCAGCTCAGGTGAAGCTGCAGGCGCGTGCTTCAGGAACACCATCAGGAGGAGCGGATCTTCTCCAGGTCCGGGAGGAATCTGATGAAGATGAGACGGTTGTGATGAAGAGGAGTGGCTCTGACAGCAACCTGCAGAAAAAGATCTGAACCTGATCACAGCTGCAGCTGCTCCACTGCCGCTCATTTTTAGGATCAGATTAAATCAATTCCTCTGGAATGTAACTAATCCGAATCCAGAACTCCCAGATTATCTGAAGGAATCCTCTTAGAAAACCAACATCTGCAGAAACTAAAAGGAGAACGGTCCCTCCTGGATTCAGGAGTCCTCTTGTTGAAGATCCTGCTGCAGTCATCAGGACCGGTACCAGAGTCTGGATCTGCCAAAGGTCAGGTTATAAATGGCTCAGCTGCTGCCACTAATGATCATTTCACCGAACGTCAGAGCTGCTGTGAGCTGAGAGGACGCACTTCATCAGCGGCAGCGCCAACGGCCCCCCTACCCACACGCGGCTGTAACTGGAAGCACGCCATCTCTGAAGAATCATCTTCTCCCCACAGCTCTGCGATAAACGAGAAGACTAAAGAGAAAGTGGCCATCAAGAAGCTCCACAGGCCGTTCCAGTCAGAGATCTTCGCTAAGAGGGCCTACCGAGAGCTGCGGCTGCTGAAACACATGAAGCATGAGAACGTGAGTGGATGGAGCCCCGCTGGAGCTTCTATTTTCAGGACTTTCTGCTTGTTTTTGTGGCCTTGGGAGAGCTGGAGTTTGTAGATTTGCTGTCAGCCCCTCTGCCGTCCCTCAGAAGTTCATGTTTTCTGTAACAATGAGTCGTTTCCATGCCTGGTTTTGTCTGTCTCGTGTAGGTTATAGGACTGGTGGACATGTTTACACCTGCCTCCAGCCTGGACGAGTTCCAGGACTTGTGAGTATTCTTCTGCACGTCTACGGTAGCAGCTCTGTAAGTGTCCACCTGCCTCACCAACAGCCGAGTCTGGCTGTGGACGGGTTTAGTCTGCAGACGAAACAAACCTTGAACTGTCTCACTCCTCTTTTATTTTGAAAAGCATGCTACTGAGCTTTAAACTAAAAGTTAAAGAGTAAAGATCGAGGATGTAAAAGCTGGAAAAAACTGTTCAAAAATCACCTAAAAAGTGTTATGTTTCAGTTATTCAGCTTTACAGTATCAGTGTTCTTGAGTTAAAATGTGGTTTTGCTCTGACTGTGCTCTCCCAGCTGCCTGGTGATGCCTTACATGTACACAGACCTGTCAAAGGTGCGAGGACCTCTCACCGACGACAAAGTCCAGTATCTAGTGTACCAGATGCTCTGTGGACTCAGGGTGAGACCATCTCTACTGTTGCACTCCCAAAAGAATCATGTTTCTGCTGTTTCTCACATGTTCTTGTAGCATTTTTCCGATGATGGATGACATCTATAAAGAGAATTAATATTCAAATGGCGTTTCTGAGCAGAAGAAAAAAATCTGTTGAAAAAAGTTGCATTGAAGCTACAATGGCGGGTCACAAGCTCCTGGCTCCACCCCGTTCTGATGCATCTATTTGCAGACAAACCGATCCCTGAACGTCTTTGTTTTCCTGGTCTGAGCTGGAATCTGGATCAGAACTGGACAGCTGGATAGTTCTCACGTTGCTCGCCATTTTTGTTGCTCCTACTTTTGGGTTGGGGTTGTGAGGGGCTGTAAGATAGCGGGACAAACAGATGGATCACGGGAAGTGAAGGAAGGCTTACTTCATCTCATCGCTCCCCCAGGAGGGGGGTCGTGTGGAGAGCAAATTTCACACACCGAGCTGCTTGACAGCAAACAGGACTTTTTCTGTGAACCTAAAAGGCCTTTCTCTCTTTCCAGTATATTCACAAGGCGGGAATCATCCACAGAGTGAGTCCAAACTTTTTCACGTTTTTATCTGGATGTTGTTGATCACTGAGATGTTTAGAAGTTACAAGTGTTTCTGAATAACGTGTTGGGGTCAGAGGTCGACACGCTGTGCTGCTTTTAAAAACCCCCAACGAGTCAGACTCGGGCCTCAACAGGTTGGATGAGTTCCGGCCTCAGAGGTTTCACTGCAAGTCTGGACGTGTTAGGCTCCGCCCCCTCTCCCTGGAGCCGAGCGTACCAACTCTTCTTTGACTCTTTGATTCTTTTAAACTTTAATTGTTTTTTCCTTCCTAATGAGAGGAAGAGGACGCAGTAACAGAACCGGGTCTAGAACCAGGCCGATGTCTGACTTACTGATGGTGTTTTGTCTGTGCTCTCATCAAAATGTCTCATTCTCATTTATTGTCAAACAGCGATGAAAGAATGAAGTGTAAACTTAGCGGAGGATTTCCTTTCATGATCCTAGACATTCATTTAAAACTGCGGCGTGTCTGAACAGAGCAGTTTTGGAGCATTCTTATGCTTTTACTGGGAAGGTCTGCAATGCCCAACTTAAAATCCCTGTTGGAATTCAAACCAGCAACCCTCCTACACATCATCTACTTCACTAATGTACATATGCATGAATTAACCCGAGAGGAATGTCTAAAATCGAAACGATTATTGCCACAGTTCAAGGCTCTGTTGGACATTTTGTTCACAGCTTGTTCCAGCTGTCACTGAGGGAGGGGGCGAACCCTGGATAAGACAGGCGGATCTGAAAACAACTGAAGTCAGACGATGTGTGTGTGTGTTCTTGTCGGAAGCTTTCTGGTGTTGGGAACACTGGCTGACTCGCTGACATGTCTCCATATTTCTGCAGAAACGCTGCGGCGTTCTTTTCTTGTCGGTGTGATGATGATGAGTCACATCTGAATCTTCTTGATCGTTCCTGCAGCAGGAACGCATCGCTGCAGAAGCAGATCGACTGAAAGCTCTCAGACGTTGTTCTGTCATTTCATGAACTCACTCATTTCCTCAACAGGATCTGAAGCCGGGAAACCTGGCCGTGAATCCGGACTGCCAGCTGAAGGTGCGTGTCTCCAAGAACACAAACTGCTCTGCGTGTCATGATGCTCAAGCAGGACTCATTATCCGCATTATCCACATCGTTCACCTGTTGCTCATTCAGACATGTTTCGCATTGAAATATGCACCATCTTTAAGTAAAAAGAATGCAACTCCATCTGTAGGTTAAATATGAAGTATTTCCCAGAAACAGACTCCTGCTGCTTCAGATCAGTGACATGCTTTAAATCACGTCTTTGTGACGTTCTTTCAGTTTCTAGGTTATAGGGAAGTATTGACGCTGCTGCAGCAGTTTTGGTTTCAGTTTAAGTCAAAACCAGAAGACCCTAAAGGCTCTCCAGTCTCTTTGAGCTGCAGAAGGAGAAGCTGGGCGGCGAGAGCTGGAAGCACGTAGAGCTCTTTTAGTTTTAAACCCTCTTAGTGTAGATGTGGAGTTCAGAGTTGGACCTCGGACTTTCCGTCACAAAGCTTTGGGTCAGTCTGAAGTAGACAAATCTGTGGTCAAAACGTGATCTGGAACAAACCTCCCAACGTCCCTGCATGTGATGATTGGGAGCTTCTGTTTGACTGGTTTCTTTTCAGATAAAACTGACCTTTGATATTTCAGAAAATCCCTTTTTAAAAGTTTATAATGCATGTTTTTAACCCAAGAAAGAGACATTTTCCTTCTAAATCCTGTAGTTTCTGCTCGTTTGCCCTCCTCGTTCATGTCTGAACAGAATCTAAAATCTGCCAATTATTGTCCAACTTAGCACTAATTGTGACATGAACAGAAGGTGGTGCTCGAATGACAATCAAACATGCGGCGTGGCGTGCAGCACGGCGGTAGGAAGGTTAAAGACGTGGAGTGTAGGCAGGTGTAGCTGCAGTTATGTTGTAGAGGTTCTCATGAGCTGAGACACGAACACATTAACATGGACATGCAGCGTTTGAAAGGTATCTCCGGTTCCTGCCGTCTTTTATTTTGACAGGGTGATGGATCCAGTCTGCTTTGATGCTTTCTGACACTAAACTTTTTTCACACACGTGTGAGTGTCTACAATCCTGATTGATGGGTTTCTGGTTGTGGTGCAGATCCTGGACTTTGGCCTGGCCCGCAGCACTGATGCAGAGATGACGGGCTACGTGGTGACCCGTTGGTACCGTGCGCCTGAGGTCATTCTGAACTGGATGCACTACACCCAGACTGGCAAGACAACAGCAACTGTTGCATATGTTTCCTCTGTCCTCCTGTCGGCCTTTGTGCAGCACACAAGCTGGGCGGAGCCAAACCACATGGGATTGATTGCGCGCTGTCCTCTGGCTCCACTCATTAACTCTTTTAACACGTACCCCGATACAGTCAGAAGCAGGGCTTATTCTTTCCACTGGTGACAACTCAGGGGTGTCCAAGTCCAGACCTCGAGGGCCGGCCTCCTGCTGGTTTTGCAGAAATGATTACCTGGATCTGCTGTGTTTAGCCAGTAAGGAACTCCATGGCAGTTTGGTTGGAAAACATGTAGGACACTGGCCCTCGGGGCCTGGATTCTGACACCCCTGGGCTGCGTCTTCTGTCACAGCTCACATGAGCTCCAGCACCAATATTCTGTTCACCTCTGCAAGCTGAGCCCGGCACCTGGATCTACACCGCTCCCAAAGGAGCCAGTGGACTCCAGCGTGACCCAGCTGTGTGCTGCGCGTTCGGTACCAATGTGGATCAGAAGGGTTCCTAATGATCTAAAACAGATTCTCCGGGGGATCTGTTGAACAAGCTCACAGCGACTGTCGATACCAAGCAGGCTCCCTGCTTTTCTCATTCAAACTGTGGCTTTATTTTGTCTATAAGTCTTTGCTGAGCTTTGAACGAGAACGCCGCCTTCTTCATCTCTGCAGCACTGGCTCGGCCAGCTCCTGTCTTCTGGTTGACGATCCTTTTGCTCTTCCCTCTAGTGGACATCTGGTCGGTGGGGTGCATCATGGGAGAAATGATCAACGGAAAAACGCTTTTCAAAGGAAAAGACTGTATCCTTTTGTGAGGAGTCTCCAGGTTTCAGCTGGATGATGAGAAATGGGGAGGAGTCATGTTTTTTGTGATCAAATATTTATAAGAAAGGAATCGAACGGTGACCGTTTACGGAGTGCAGACGTTTCTTTCAAAAACAGAATGTTTTTTTCTGTTTGTTATTTGTTGGTCATTGATTTACAGGCCTGACTGAGGAAAAACACGGACCTTCTGTTTTTTTACACTATTTTTTTAAACTAAACGTGAAACCGCATGAAGATGTACAGTAGATGTGATTATAAAAGCCAAGTAGGAATTCTTAACTGCTTTCTTCAGACATGGACCAGCTGACTCAGATTCTGAAGGTTACTGGAGTCCCGGGCCCGGAGTTCGTTCAGAAACTCGACAGTCCGGAGGTGGAACACATTCCTGTGATTTGATGTTTTAAGGAAACAGAAAAGACGTCAGATTTCAGTCGTTTGGTGAAGTGTGGGGCTTCAGCTGGACAAGACTAATGTCTTTTCCAATTTTGGTTTCACACCAGTTTCAGGTTCTAACCAAACCTTTGCATAACTAAAGCGGAACTCTTTCTCTAAATGTGATGCATCTCTCAATCAGGCCAAAAACTATGTGAAGGGTCTTCCTCGCTACCCAAGAAAAGACTTCTCAACTCTAATCCCTAAAGCCAGCGAGCTTGGTGAGTTCATTTTCATCCATTCCTTCTTTTTTTTGTTTTTTTAAGACACAAACACTTGAAATGCTCATACCTTCTGCTTTTTATGTCAGTTTTGATGCTTTCAGCATTACATTAATATTAATATTACATTCAGGAAATGACATCACAGAATTCCCATATTAGGACATTTTGAGGAACACGTTAGAGAAACACGGAAGAATGATCAAAATAAGATTTGTTATCAAACTTTGTGTGTTGGTTGTGTTGAGCTTCTGTCAGACGTGATCGGATGCTCGACTGCTTGTGTTCCGCTTCAATGACTTGTGCAGATTATACGTCATGATCAACAATGTTTGTTCTTCAATGAGAGAAAAGGTGGGGGGTTCAAATCTGCAGATATGTTGAAAGAGTCTCTGTCAGTGATCCTAATGAAGTTGCATGCAGGTAAACGCAGGACAGAAACAGGTGGTTTCCATCCTTATAAAGGCTCTTTCACACCAACGGCACCATCTGCTGTCCATCTGCTGCTACTCCTGCTGCTCGCCTTGCTGTGAACAGACCGCTGGGCTCCTGCAGAAAAGCCTTTTCTTTATGTCCTCACAAACTTCAGACTCACGCTTCCCACAACGGGAACGTCTTCATCCTCGCGTCTGTAACCCATCTACATTCAGAGGTCTCACTGCATACATTATGTGGGCTTTGAAGCTTAGTCAGGGGTTCCTGCGTAGGACCAGCTTTCCTGTTGTCATGGTTACTCATCCCAACACAAATCTATAAGAACATGTAGTGATGGCTATGCAGGCTTTGAACACAAGTCTGACATATTGCATTATAGATCTGATAGATGCAGCTTTTTGGGTTCTGCGACACAGCATTCACAACAATATATTCTTAACACATCCATCTAAACTTAGACCCATCCATCTATGTATCCATCCATTCCATCCATTCATCCATCTATCCATCCATCCCTTCCATCCATTCATCCATCTATCCATCCATCCCTTCCATCCATTCATCCATCTATCTATCCATCCATCTATCCATCCATCCCTTCCATCCATCCATCCATCTATCCATCCATCCCTTCCATCCATTCATCCATCTATCTATCCATCCATTCCATCCATTCATCCATCTATCCATCCATCCCTTCCATCCATTCATCCATCTATCCATCCATCCCTTCCATCCATTCATCCATCTATCTATCCATCCATCTATCCATCCATCCCTTCCATCCATTCATCCATCTATCCATCCATCCATCTATCCATCCATCCCTTCCATCCATTCATCCATCTATCTATCCATCCCTTCCATCCATTCATCCATCTATCTATCCATCCCTTCCATCCATTCATCCATCTATCTATCCATCCCTTCCATCCCTCCATCCATCCATCCATCCCTCCCTCCCTCCCTTCCTCCCTCCCTCCCTCCCATCCCATCCCATCCCATCCCATCCACATAGTACTTGAAGCCAGGAGCAGATCATTCTGTGACAGACATGGAGCTCTGGTTTGTATGTCATGCTCAGAAAAAGAAAATCTGTTCAGTCTAAATGTTAATGGCTTTCTGAAGACAGCTCATCTGCACTGATCATGATAAGAAAATCAGATGGTGGCCATTTGGTTGGAGGAGGGATCAACACAAAGCTTGAAATCATACAATCAAACTAATTCCATCTCTACTGCATCATTTTCTCCCTAAACTGGTAAAATGTCAAATACTGAAATAATGTGTGTTTTAATGAACTCTGCCTTCATTTGATTTTGTTTAACCTGAGTTCTGAAATTCCACCTTCAGCCATCGATTTGCTAGAGAAGATGTTGGTTCTGGACGGGGATGAGAGGCCAACAGCGGAAATCGCTCTGGAGCATCAATACTTTGACAGCTTACGAGACCCAGAAGACTTACCAGAGCCGGTGCCGTACGATGACAGTCACGACAACGCCACTCTGTCGCTGGATGAGTGGAAGCGTAAGTCACATCAACCGTAATGGACCCACTGGACAGGATGTCTATCAGATACCTAACATACATTTACTGGAGATGTCTTCAGAACATCTCTGACAACTCTGTGTTGTTACTCTATTAGACGTCTACCAATAGAGTTCTGAAAGATATAGAGGTCTACTACACATCTACCTGTTGACATCTAAACTTGGGACATTTTTTGATGTCTATTTGAAAACTTAAAAAAAACATGTACTAGTTAAAAAAGTAAATACAACAATTTTCCATCAGTTCATCTTCAGAACCACTGAATTGTTTTGGGGTCACAGATTTGCTGGTTTCAATCCAGTTACTGTTGAAGGTGGAGTTCACCATTATCAGGTCAGCAGTTTATCTAAAAATATCCAAAGATGAGATTTCTATGGGTAGATGTGTATGAGACCCCTATATGCAAAACTCTATTGGTAGATATCTAATTGAGCAACAACATGGAGTCATCTGAGATGTCCAGTAGACATCTACAGCAGTCATCTAGTGGTTATCTACAGCAGTCATCTAGTAGACATCTACAGCAGTCATCTAGTGGTTATCTACAGCAGTCATCTAGTAGACATCTACAGCAGTCATCTAGTGGTTATCTACAGCAGTCATCTAGTAGACATCTACAGCAGTCATCTAGTGGTTATCTACAGCAGTCATCTAGTAGACATCTACAGCAGTCATCTAGTGGTTATCTACAGCAGTCATCTAGTAGACATCTACAGCAGTCATCTAGTAGACATCTACAGCAGTCATCTAGTGGTTATCTACAGCAGTCATCTAGTAGACATCTACAGCAGTCATCTAGTGGTTATCTACAGCAGTCATCTAGTAGACATCTACAGCAGTCATCTAGTGGTTATCTACAGCAGTCATCTAGTAGACATCTACAGCAGTCATCTAGTGGTTATCTACAGCAGTCATCTAGTAGACATCTACAGCAGTCATCTAGTGGTTATCTACAGCAGTCATCTAGTAGACATCTACAGCAGTCATCTAGTAGACATCCACAGCAGTCATCTAGTGGTTATCTACAGCAGTCATCTAGTAGACATCCACAGCAGTCATCTAGTGGTTATCTACAGCAGTCATCTAGTAGACATCTACAGCAGTCATCTAGTAGACATCTACAGCAGTCATCTAGTGGTTATCTACAGCAGTCATCTAGTGGTTATCTACAGCAGTCATCTAGTAGACATCTACAGCAGTCATCTAGTAGACATCCACAGCAGTCATCTAGTAGACATCCACAGTCTGTACAACAAGCAAGGTATGATGGGACCACAATGCAACGTACTGTGGGAAAGTCGTCCGATAGAGATCTAAACCGCGATGTGCAATAGACCTCTACAAATAGATGTCTATCAGATGCATAATGCAAAAATCTATAACTGTGAGCTTTGAAATATCCATGATTTAGAATATCTGATAGATGTGTCTGTGCCGAGTGGCGACTGCTCACAGTCTCTTTCAGTTATTCTGATCCTCAAAAGCAGAGAGCAGATCTTCATTTCATGACTTACTGACTTTTGTTCATTTTCTAATGCAAGCAGATGTCTGCTTTTTCAAATGAAAACACATTTCAGAAAAACACGAGATTTAACAGAATTTAAAATGGTCAAATCAAATTTTAAACATTCCAAAAATGTTTGTTTCATTCAGTTTAAGCTTTAATTTTCTCTACATTTTTCTTTTTCTGTATTTGGATCAGGCCAAATCTGCAGCCATGCCAGCTTCAGTACCTGTTTGTCATATTTAGTATTGAGGAACCAGGCTTTATAAATATTATTCAGGTTAAAATAAAAGCTAAAAAATAAAAATTACAATTTTAAAAGTTCTTATAATGCAACAAGTGTTATAGAAAATGAAGGAAATTTCAAATTATGTCCTTTTGTTTTCAGTAAGAAAATAGAAAAGTACAAACAACAAGAGCAACTCATTAAAACTTTGAATATTGTGAAATAAAAATGTAATTTTAGATTTTGTAATCGCTGAATTAAAAATGTAATAACATTAAAAATGATTTAAAAACGCACTAATGGTTTCTAACGGTTTAAGGTGGGTTAGTCCTCAGGGTATCTGATCATTGATCTGCTGTTTATTGAAAACCAGCGTCTCTGTGGAGGATTATATGAACGCTCTCCTGTTCTTTATGGTCATGATCTGACTCAATAATGACCCTCGTCTGTCTCCGAGTTCTGGAGAACGTTGTGTTGAAATGCAAACGTTGATCTGATCATTACAACCACACGGACTGACGCGGTGCTGCTATCTGAACGAAACTGTCCAGCAGCTGTTGACCTGCTCCCCGATTGCGCTGCGATTTCTCTCAGGATGTTGTTATTGTATTTGCTTAGTAATTTACTCCTTTTTTCCCCACAGGATTATGTTTCAAAGAGGTGAAAAGCTTTGTGCCATTTCCACGGCGGGACTCCAAGAGAAAAAATACCCTCACTATGTCCTCATGATTATTTCAGTGTGATGCGACTCCTGCCCCCCCATCAGACAGCCAATAGTGCCCTTGTATATTCCAAGTTTTTTTTTTTACGTTTGTTAAGAGGTTTAAATGTGTTTTTTATCCATGCTCTTTATGAAATTCCTTACTTAACATCATGTCTTTTGTGTAACACCTTGAGACAACCTCTGTTCACTTTTTTTTAATTGAATTGTCTGTTCAAATACATTCACCATCAGTATCACAAATGAGTTGACTGCATTGCAGGTTCTAAATTGCAAAATTCCTGTCAAATTGGTTTCCAAATAAACTATAAAACAAAACATTTGAAGAGCCATTTTTGGTAATACTGACATACATTATGCATCACATTAATGATGGATGGATGATGATGCCTCAGAGAAGAGCAACTAGTTATGAACATGAGATACTCTGTGGATTGAGATTCACGTTTATTCTGGTGACTTTGTCTTGAGTTGTGTAACAGGAATCTGGACTTGTCTCTTCTTTGTTATATAGAATATTCTACAAAAAGCATTGTTTTAGATTATTTGGTATAATTGCAGTAAAGGCATAAAGAGGAATCGTCAGGTTTGTCTTACAAATACAAAAGACAACTGAGCTTTCATTAGATCAGTGCAAACATTCTGGTCTTACTTTCAGAATTGGATGACAAAAAATATATAATACGGTAGACCGTTTAAATCGCCTGCCATTAAAACATTGCTGCAGTTCATTGAATAAAAATGTGGACTTTTTGATTAAAATATTGATTTTAAATATTTTATCCACAATTGATAAAAGACCACATAAGCTAGTTTTTTTTTTTTATTTCAAGAGCTCCTACATTGCATGGAGAATAAAAGTTCCAAGCTCCAAGATTTTATATTTGTGTAAACTCTGATTAAATCTCCCAAAACAAGTATTTTATTTTCCTTTCTTGTAAGAGTTGATATGTGTTGTTCTTTTCATATGTTTTCTTCATCTGTTAATGTCAAAGATGGATATGCCTTAATTGTTTGTTATGTCATGTAATTCATAGCGAGAATAAATAAATAAAATCAGTGCCGACAACCCTGTTCGTTGTATTTGAGCTGTAAATAAAGCACAGTTTGAATAGAAGAACGGATCAGCACAGCAGACCGCGAGGCAACTCGCGCGCGAAAAGACTTGGCTTGTGACGTCAGACGGGCTTGAAGAACTTTTACCAATCCGGTTTTATGAAGTTAGCGAAATGATGTCCGCAGGTTTTCGAGCGGAAGTACATAAGCGCCGCTGTCAAAATAAAACTATATATTAGAGGCCCTTTTTTGTTCAACGTGAGAACTGTACCCAGCCTTCCCAGATTAAGTAAAAAATCGCTTGTTTGAAGAAAAACAAAGTTTTTACATTTTTTTTATCAACGGTTTTCATCATCAGAACACAGTGGATTCATAAAAATGTTCATAAAAAAATATTCATCAAAAAGTTGATGAATATTTTTTGAACACCATTACTGACTGTAAGTTGTAGTATGTTCTTGTATGTGCATATGTATTGACATTTATCTTGTTATATACATACATATTTTTAGGCTTTTGGTCGCTTCATTTAGGGATCTCCACAGTGTATGATCCACTTCTATTAAATTCATCTAACCGTCTCCTCTGCATCCTCCAACCTCATGACCTGTTTCCTGGTAGCTCCAACCTCAGCATCCTTTTACCAACTTCATCACTGTCTCAATGTGTCCAAACCATCTCTATCTGCTTCCCTGCACGTATCTCCAGAACATCTACAGGATCTGTTCCTCTGACTGATTAATTCCTGGTCCTATTCATCCTGGTCACACCCGAAGAGAGCGTCTTTATCTCTGCTTCCTCCAGCTCTGCCTCCTGTCTCTGCAGCGGAGTGCAACGTGCAAAAGCAACATTCAAATCAGCTCATTCAGAAGAAAATGCTAGAGTGCTCTAAGACACAAATATTTTTTTCAAAAATTAGACATGACTCCTCCTTCGAGTTATTTTAGTAACCCTTATGTATTAGTAATTTATTAAATACACATTAGAATGGGAAATAAAGTGGGGATCTTTCCCAGTTAAAGTCAAAAGGAATTTATTTTGTAATCCACAACCGGAAGTTGTAGTTAATTTTGGTTTGTGAAGCGCAAATCCCCAAACAGCTAGCTTAACTAGCTGAAAAAGCTAGCATATCTAACAAAATTACTTCGACAAGAACCGCTTTCTTCCGTTGATTTTGTAGACATAGCATTTTTGAATTTGGTGTGTCCGGGGGAGCCGCTGTCTGCTTCTAAAGCGCCGAATTGTGAAGAAACAGAAGTGTTGTGTTATAACGAAATCTACCGGCTGGAAAAGCAAACTAAGACGGGCTAGCAGTAGCTGTTAGCCCTGAGAGGGTAGCGGAGGCGCCTGGATCGGCGACCATTTCTGTGAGAGCGGCTCCGAGCGCCGGCTGTCAGTCGGTGGGTAAGACAGCGGAAATGTTCTGCTCTCTAACCTCTGCGCTGTTATTGAACGACTATCAACTTCGGTGTTTTTTTGTCTCTTAATTGTGTTTAATCGTGTCAGCGTTTGAAAATAAAAAAAGACAACTAATCGCAATCTGTCAATCTGAAAGTTAGCAGATGGGCTCGTCTGCTTGTTCTTCTCTCAGTATTTTGAGTCAGTTAGCCGTCACGTTAGCTCGCGGATCTAATTCCAACTTGATCAAATCTAAATCTCTCCTTTGACGTGCTGTCAGAATGAAATCTGTCTAAGTTAACAGTGTTTAAAACTGTAAATATGGCTGACATGTTAGGAAGGACTGTGATCTGTGGAGACCTTGGTATTCGTGACACTGATTGGCTCTTTGACGGATCAATCAATCTTAGCTGTAAGCTGATTGGATGTTGACGATTTGTTGTGGTGAACCGCGATAGCCCTAAAAAGAGCCGAGAATAATCTACTACTGCTACTTTATTTTACAACATTTTCTTTACATCTTCACATGTAAAATGCTTCCTGTTGGAAGTTAAATAGTGCTTATGCTTGTATCTTGTTGGGTGACCAATAGCATGTACCCACTTTTTAGGGGAATTTTTACTATATTGTTTAACACAGAAACACTGTACAAAACAGGCGTTGTTGTGTCAGTGTGTGTAGCTTTGACATTATGTTAGATAATTCTGTAGTTAAAGCTATGTTATAGAGCATCATATTCTTGGTCTAAAGGTTTTTTTATGCTTTTTCTTTCTATCAGGAAGGAGTGGGACTAGCAGCCTATGAGGAAACCACGTCAAAAAGGCCAGGCGGGCCCCGGAGGTGAAGTAGATGTTAGGTCCAATGGAACGATTAGTGGGAGAGGGGCTGCCCGCCAGCGATCTCCTTCTCCTTATAGCCTTAAAGCGTCTCCAACCCGAGAGACTCTTTCTTATGCTCAGGCTCAGAAAGTGGTGGAAGTGGAATTGGATGGAAGGCTCCACCGTATTTCCATCTTGGAGCCTTTAGAGGTCATTACAGAGGATGAAATGATGGCTCAGGACATCAGTGAGTGCAACAGCAATAAAGAGAACAGCGAGCAGTCATCAGCCCCCACCAGCAGTGCCCAAACACCTCGTAAGCGCATCATACCAAGAGGTCGAAAGAAAGACTCCAAATGTGTCTCCGTCAGGTCAGCACAGCCCTCCAAGAACCACTGCCCCGGTTCTCGGCCGCAGGCTTTAGAAAAGCTAAATTCATCATACGGTAGCCATGTGACCCTCCCCGAACCTAAGTTCCGTATTCAGGAGACATTCACACCGGTTAAAGCTCCTCCTCTACCAGCAGCATACTACCGTTATATCGAACCATCCAGTGAGGAGCATGAAGGAAAGGCAGAATATGACATGGATGAAGAAGACACCACCTGGTTGGAGATGGTCAATGCTGGCCGGACATCCGACGGTTCCTCAGCTGTCTCACCAGACACTTTTGAGCTGCTGGTAGATCAGCTGGAGGAAGAGGCGTACCGTGAAGCCCGCAGCCGGGCGCCATCTCAGAGCTCTATTGACGACGATGCCTTCTGCTGTGTGTGCCTGGACGATGAATGTCTCAACAGTAATGTCATTCTCTTCTGTGACTCCTGTAACCTGGCTGTGCACCAGGAGTGTTATGGGGTCCCCTACATCCCTGAGGGTCAGTGGCTGTGCCGCTACTGTCTGCAGTCTCCTCAGAAACCAGTTGACTGTGTTCTGTGTCCAAATCGTGGTGGCGCCTTTAAACAAACCAGCGATGGCCGATGGGCACATGTGGTTTGTGCTATATGGATACCTGAGGTCTGTTTTGCCAACACCGTGTTTCTGGAGCCGGTGGAAGGAGTCGGTAACATTCCCCCAGCGCGCTGGAAACTGACCTGTTACCTGTGCAAGCAGAAAGGCCGTGGTGCATCTATTCAGTGTCACAAGGCCAACTGTTACACAGCATTCCACGTTACATGTGCTCAGCGCGCTGGCTTGTTCATGAAGATTGAGCCGGTGAGAGAAACAAACATCAACGGAACGACGTTCTCAGTGAAGAAGACAGCGTTCTGCGAGGCTCATTCTCCACCGGGACAGGACGCGGGGTCAGATGAAGAGACTGAAGGACGGGTGGTGGGGAGCCGAGGGAGGGCTAGTAGAGGACGGAGCGCCTACACAGTGGGGCCAACTACACCAAAAAAAGGTAGAAAGCCTGAAGAGGATGGGAAGAGTGATAAAAAGAAAGGGAAGAAGGCTGAAGAAGCATCACCTAAACACACAGGCTCATTGCAGGTGGCAATTCCTCAAATACCCACAAACAGGTCAGAACATCTATATTTTTGTTTTAGAATATCTAGTGCCCTGGATTTGAAAAGTAATTCAGACACCATTCTCACTACTTTTTTTGTTTTTTTTTTAAATGTCACAGAGTTCACAAAGTAAAAACCTAATAAATAGTAACATTTTATGAACATTTTTATGAATCCACTGTGTTCTGATGATGAAAACCGTTGATAAAAAAAAATTTAAAAACTTTGTTTTTCTTCAAATAAATTGCTCAAACACAATGCATTATGCTCTATATTCCATTAATACATGCTGGTTCTTCGCAGAGACTTCTGGGAAATTCTTAAGGCCCTGGATTTGGATTTAGAAAAGTGTAGATTCCAACAGCACTACACAATGGCAAAGGCACTATATGGTGCACTATGTAGAAAGTAGGGAAGGCATTTGGACACAACCATTAAGTTAATGTACTTCTGTTTAGAACTTAGTTCAATTCTCAAAAACCTTTTCCTCTCTTTATCTTGGTGTTAGCACTTTTTCTTGATCTTACTGGAGAACATCCAGCAGTTGGAGTTGTGTAAAGGCCTGAAGCCACAGGGAAATATCACAATCCTGCAGCAGGAATCAGCAATCAGCTGTGAAGTATTTTCTACCAATGCAAATACGATCACACTAAAGTGTGTTTTTTAAAGAAACTTACGCCTCTCATAACAGGATAAAATCAGTCTCTTCAAACGTTGCTGCAGAGCTGTGCTGATTTTCTCCATGAAGGACAACTCAATGTGTTGTTCTTCATTAATAAAGCACCCTGGTCCTTCAGAAACGCTGAGTGACGGGATCAGGACTGAAGCACCTGATGCCTAAACTCACTGATGTTAAAAGTACCTGTTATAAAGCAGAGGTTTTTGCGTTAGGAGCCATTCTAAATAAGCCGTTCATTGTAAACATTTGATGTGTTGAAAATCCTAAAAACGTGTCTCTGCTCTGTTTTCTGTTGTTCAGGTTGAATAGCATATGCAAAGGAATTTTTCTCCAAAGGAAAAGCCAGTTCATACAGAGGTTGTATAGCTATTGGCGACTGAAGCGCCAGTCAAGAAATGGCGTGCCGCTAGTCCGGCGTCTGCACTCAAACGTCCATTCCCAAAGAAATACAGAGCAGGTCAGTCCAAAACGTTGGCTATCAGCCTTTAGTGTTTTAATGATCACAAGGCAGGAAAAGGGGATTGCTCTTTGAAAAGTTGTCTGGTGAAGTAAATGTTCCAGCTCTAAAGCGAGGTCTCCTTTATAGCCTGAAGTGGATGAAAAGGTTTCTGCTGCAAGAGAAGCTCTGAGATATTGGCAAAAACTGCGGCATGATCTGGAAAAGGCACGACTCCTGGTGGAGCTGATCCGCAAGAGAGAAAAGCTCAAACGAGAACAGGTAACACATTGTAAATGGGTTTGTTATGATGACTTTAGATTCAGGTCTTAAAAAGGAAATCAGAGTATAAATAAGAATGAAACTTGTAGTTAATTAAGTGTCCCTCATGTTCTACATTTGTTTCCATCAGGATTTAGTATTTAGGGAAATGCTGTTTTCTATGTTCTCTGGTCATTGCAGGTGAAAGTTCAACAGGCGGCTCTGGAGCTGCAGTTGACTCCAATGCTGATGCTGCTTCGCTCAACTCTGGACCAACTTCAAGAGAAAGACACAGCCCACATTTTTGGCCAGCCAGTTTGCACAAAAGAAGTAGGATTACAAATGTAAACTTTGTCAGTCTTTGCTCTTTCACATTTTCCTGACAAGATACTGTCCCATGGAGGAAATGAAGCTCAGAACCTGAGTTCAGATGGTCTGGGATGCATTTGTCCGGATTGTTGAGTCAAGGCTTTCCTTTAATAATAATAATAATATTATTCCATTTTATTTAAAGCGCCTTTCTTGCCACTCAAGGAAACTGTACAATATTAACAATCAGCAACAATAAATACACATTAAAACAGGAGCACAATAATGTCAATAAAATCAGTCAATGGATGGATGGTAATACAATCAGACTGCAAAAGCAGATTTAAACAGGTGGGTTTATAGTCTGGATTTAAACATGGATAACAGGTCAGTGATATGAAGATCCAGAGGGAGAGAGTTCCAGATTTGGGGGGCAGAGTTAGTGAAGGCTCGGTTCCCATGGTGACCAGTCGGATGGGGGTTACGGAGAGCTGCAGAGAAGAAGATCGGAGAGGGAGGGAGGGTAAGTAGGAAGAAGATCAGATAGATGAGGTGGGGCCAAGTTATGGAGAGCTTTGAATGTGACGGGGGGTGATGTTATGAGACGGTGGAGTTCTGGAAACGATGCGAGCAGCTGAATTCTGGACCAGTGAGAGTTTGTTGAGAGTTTTTTGAGGCAAACCAGAGAGAAGTGCATTAGGGACGAAGACCATTTCTATATATAAATGTTATTGATATGGGGTTGAAAGGAGAGTGAACTATCTAGGATGACTCCCGCTCTTTGTTTTAACTGCAGCAACCAGAAGTACTGCTTCATTCTAGCTGGAGGATGTGTACTGTGACTCAGAGGTGGAGGGTTGGTGGTTTGAAATCTGTCTACTACAGTTACACGTGGAAGTCTTCTTAGGCCAAACCCTTTGTCCTCAGTTTAAGCTGTATAGTGTGTATGTTTGTGTGGGAAGCAGGTCTACTAATGAGAAGCTGGAGCTTTAAAAGGGCAGAGGAAAAATACAACACAAATGCCATAAAAAGTGTGGTCTGTGTTTTTAAAGGATGTTTGAAAAGAAGAAACAGAACTCTGAAAATGTTCCTGGCTTTCCTTCTCATAGAGGGAGTTCATGCAGCCTCACATTCTGGCTGCAAACGTGACTGAGAGTTGAATGGGACACTGACTGAAACTGTGAATAAATCTTGTTGAGATGCTGATGTCAATAGTTCATGTGATGCATTGGGAAAAGGAAGATAACGGTCTGTGGTTTTATCGGATACTCGCTGCCTCTGATGGTCACGTTCACAGAAATCTGTGGATTGCAAACAGTATTTTCTAAGACTTATGACCTAAAGGTTGACTCTGCAGCTCCAGTGATAATCAGATGGCCATCAGCTGGTTCAGTTTACATTTTTAATCATCTAATTTTACTGTGTTTTCAGCAGGAAATTGAACTGACTTTAGACAATACTGACCAGTTTTTAACAACATAAAATAACATTTTCCTTTTTTTGGGCTGCAAAAATGATGTTCACAACATAACTTTCCCTCTGCAGAAAACATTCCAGGTTTCTTCTTTGAATTCAGATAGGAAATGGAAGTGCTCAGACATTGGGATGCAGGGATACTGTTTGTTAATTTAGGCCACTGGGTTCAGCTGAATTCACATTTTCAGTGAAAAAGCTCCAAACTTCATCTTTCAAGTGGGCCGATTCTGGATGAAGGGTTTGATCCCTGCGGCTTTCAGACAATGTGGACAGGTGAATAAAGTCAGCTGTTTTTGAATATGGAAGTTCATCCCCTATGTAGCAGGGGGTGTCCAAAATTTCTGCAAGGAGAGCCAAATTCATGGATGTTTGAGGGTCAAATTCCAACCAGAAGTCTGAACTATGACAATGTTAACTGTTATTAAATAATGATGTTTACTTGTAAATCAGGCACGCAATATCTGGTCTGTGGTTTCTAGAGACTTCTTTCTCCTGAGCAGCTTTGGTTTGTTTACAGGTTCCTGACTACCTGGAGTTTATTAGTCATCCCATGGACTTCTCCACCATGCGCTCCAAGCTTGAAAGCCATCTTTACCGCTCAGTGTCCGACCTTGAGGCCGACTTCAACCTCATGGTGTCCAACTGCCTCCTCTACAATGCCAGTGACACCGTCTTCCACAGGGCCGCACTACATCTCCGGGACTTAGGGGGCGCAGTTCTGCGTCATGCCCAGCGACAAGCCACAAACATCGGCCTTGACCTGGACAGTGGCATGCACCTCCCAGAGTCTCCCCAGAAGAGAGACTTCTACAGCTGCACTTGGGAGGACGGTAAGACGTGGACATGATCTTTGTCCTTGTGACCGCAGTGTCTGCACATGCACGATTTAGGATTAAAGATGAGTTTTTATTGGCTGACTGACTCATTTAGTTTTGTGTTTTTCTCGTAACTTGGAAACTTGACCAGTTCGGTTCTGAAGTCTTAACAGCTGCTGAAAGTGTCACACAGCATTTGGAGATGTGTTTTGATGTGTGATGGCACGGTCGGACTAACATCTCGCTGCACTCAGTCGACAGTGTGCTGGATCCCAATAACCGACTCCACATGACGGTGGAAGACCAGCTGAAGGAACTCCTGGAAAAGCTCGACTTCGTCACCTCCATGCGGTGCAGCGGCGCCCGAACTCGACGCATGCGCCTTCTCCGCCGGGAGATCAACAGTATTCGCTATAGGCAGGGCCAGCCTCCCCGGCACAGTCTCCTCAATGGCCATCTTAAGGAAGAGGAGGAGGAGGAAGATGATGATGGTGATGAAAAAGAGACAAAGACAGAGAAAGGCCATTTGTCCTCTGACAAAGGTGAGAAAACTCTGACGTTTACAACAGAAGGAGTTTCCGAAGCATGAGCCTTTAAAAGCCACCTTTTTAATCGCTGAGACGCGGTTGTGAACATGAGCTAATGGAACATTGTCCTCAGGTAATTGAGCCAGGCCCCCCCCCCACGCACCAACCCCAACCACCCCACTGTCTCCAGTCTAGTAAGTAGGGGCCCACAGAGTCTCGTTAGCCATGACTGCCTCACAAACTCGTCTTTCCCAGTGTCTGCACCTCCTCTCTACATCCCTCTCATGGACTCACCACTCTCCATTGGCCACATGCAGTCATGCCATATCATCCCACTTCTGACAACAAATCTGTCGGCCTCAGAGATGACAGCAAAGCATGATGATGACAGTCATGAATCAGAGGAAATGTCATTCTGCCATGTTGCTGGTGTACAGTTGTGAGAGCATTATGTTCACTTTTGTTGAAAGAAACGGTCCTCCATGTTTTCCTGAACTCTTCAACTTTGGGTGACGGTTAGCTCTGAAGCCCTGAAGTGTGAATACAGCGCCACCGCATCACACCGCCTCAACCATTTCACACTCACTCTGGCTGAAATAAAGTTTTCTGTCCTCATCTTTCAGAAGACCTCAAATCCGCTTCCCCACCGACGCTGGAACCAACAGGCCTGGCTCCTCCTCCGCGAATGGGTGTTGCACCGCTGGAGCCTCCCACCCTGCGGCCCATCACGGCAGAGCCCCCAGGTTGGCCCTGCAAGCGCCTGAAGATGGACGACGATGTGCCGAGCGGCCCCTCTGACAGCTCTGAGCTCCAGGAACGGTCTTCAGAGCCGCATGAACATTTGAACCGAGAAGGTCAGGTGGTGTCCAACGGCCTGACGGCGCACAACCCTCCACTGTGTCCTTCCACTGGTGGCGTGGGACGGCGGACTTCTGTATTATTTAAGAAAGCAAAAAACGGAGCCAAGCTTTTCCGAGAAAGAGACAGGACTTTATGGAATGGAAAAGGAGCGCAGGATGAACACAACTCCACTGGATCTAACTCCTCCTCAACAACCCCATCCACTACTCCTCTGTCCACTCCAACCAAGACCCCACAGAAAAGCCCAGGACCTCCTACCCTGTCCCACCTGTCCACACAGGACCTGTGCTCAGATCCTGAACTGCAGATGATTCAGATGCTGAAAAGTGGTGAGAACCTTCAGTGTTTAACACCAGTTTCTGTTGCTCTTACCTTCTTTACATGCTGTTTGGAACAAACTGATCTATATCAGGATGGGTCTAAAAAGTCAAATCTATGTATCCACTTTCTTAGAAGTTGTTTCTTGTTCTTTTACAGGTAGAAAAACATTGAAGTGATTTAATTTCACATTTTTTCAGTTTAAACGCCAAACGTTCAGATCAATCTTCATATCTCTCAAAGCTAAAAAGAAAAATTCTACACTGCATGTGGAACTGTCTTTTTTTCCCTGATTTTAAAACTCAGTGCTCTACGTGAGCACCACTCTGCTGGTGAGGTTCAGCGTAGTGGCGCTCATACGATCCATCAGGAGTGAGTCTGCAGCACTGCTGCCGCCCTCTGCTAAAAGTTCATTCATTTTCTAAACCCATTTTGTCCCTTTCGGGTCACGGGGCTGCCGGAGCCTAACCTGGCCACTCACAAGCGTAGGGAGAGGACACCCCTGGACAGGTCGCCCGTCTGTTGCAGGAGCTCTGCTGAAAGTTAAAATCATTTTTTCTGATGTTCAAGCCCACAGCACTGCTTTCATTCTTTTCAAAGCAGCTGCAGGTTAGATCAAATTTGACTACAGGGCGCATTTGGAACGCGGACCTGTCCATTACCGGTCTTAGGACATTTAAATCAGTTCATTCACTGGAATTCTTTGCAGATTTTTTTATTGGACTTTACTCTTATTTTGTAGGTATCTTGTTTACTAAAAGAACACAGGGAATTTTCAAGTTATTGTTTGCTGAAGTTAAAGAATTGTTGTGCTTGGAAGAACTGTGCTTTCACAGTTTTTTCCCTCATATTTTACTCTTTAATGTTTATAACTAGTATTTTTTTGCTTTCAGGACTAACGAACGGCTTCAACGTCCACAAAGAGGATGGGTCTGACTCCGAATCCTGTCCAGTTTTGCACAAAGAAATGTAAGACTTGACTTAAAACATTTCTAAATATTTAGTTTTATTTTTTATTTTGCCAAATCAGCGACAACTCTACAGTTTGAAAATAAAAAAACTGCAAAGCACATAAAATAGATCAGATAATTGTTTTCAAGTGTTGAATATTTTGCAAGTGTGAATGTGGCATTTTATTTTGAAAATTAAGGGGATTCTCTCTGGATTGGTGCTTTTAACTTTCTGTCTCTTTAAACACTTGCCGTGTGTTCCTTCATATATTTGTAAATGAGAGAATTAAAACTATGATTCTTTCCAAATAAAAAAAACTATGGTACACTTGGAGTTTCTTTAAATGGGGGTGTCAGATGTTTTTCTTTTTGTCTGCTTTGGATGACAACATGGAGACTAATATAGAATTTATTATCTTACAGCAACTCTCCCCCCAAACGAAGCCTTGGAAAACCGGCTCTTTCCAAAGTTCCCCTCTTTGGAAATGGAGATTCAGATTACGCTGGTATTCTTTGCTTTCTTTAAAGCAGCTTTTTCTGTCCCTGTATGTTTTCTGACTCCAGTATGTTTTATCTTTTAGCCGCCGGAAGCCAAACACCGGAGCAGGATGTGGAGCTGGAGCCTCTGGAGCTGGTGTGGGCCAAGTGCCGCGGATACCCATCATACCCGGCGCTGGTAAACACTCGTGAACGTTTTCGTCCAGCTGGAGACCCCTAAAGGCTGAGCTCACGTGGCCCTGCATTTCTTTTTAGATCATTGATCCAGACATGCCACAAGAGGGCCTATTGCACAATGGAGTTCCCATTCCTGTCCCACCCAAGGACGTCCTCCACCTGGGGGAGCAGAGACAGGAGGAAGCCAATGGAAAACTCTACTTGGTTCTTTTTTTTGACAACAAGCGGACGTGGTGAGTGCCAAAACTATTCAGGAAGTCATTAGTTTTCTCCTTCTTTTGAGGGTTTCTGCTAATTTGCAATGCAATGCAGAGAAGACCTCCATCATCGGAAGCTTGACCTGGGTCTTTTTGGCTCTGCAGGCAGTGGCTCCCCAGGGAGAAGGTGACCCCTCTGGGTGTGGATGATACGGCTGACAAGCTGCGCATTATGGAGGGTCGCAAATCCAGCATCCGCAAGTCTGTGCAGGTGGCGTACGACCGCGCCATGGTCCACATGAGCAGAGTCAGCAACAGCCACTGCTTCGTGGCCCCCAACTTCTTTTAAGGATGGGGGGATCCCAACACGCCGCATCACAGAGCCACTAGCATCCGACACAGCAGAGCTGTAAGTGAAGTCACTAAACCCTGTGTTGGAATGGTATCTCCCTGTCTGGGGTTTTTAAGGTCTCTGATTTTTCTGCCTGGATGTCAAAAGAATCTCTGCCTAGCGACAGATGATCACTGCCATGTTTTTTACTGAACCTTTTCTACATTCATCTTTTCCTAAAGAACTCGTGTACATTTTAACGGCACACTTTTGTACATATGAATGTGTATCATAAAATCCTTTTAATTTATGTTGCTGTTTTAAATGCGTATTTCAATCAGCTGACAAGTGTTAAGTCACAGAGGGACTTATGGGGGCTCTGGATGTGCGAACTCTCAGCAAACAACGAGCCGTTCTTTTGTATTTGAATTCTCTTTTTGATACAGAGAAACATAGTTTATTTATGAAAGATTTAAAACAAGAAATAAAGCTATATTGGATAAATTCAGAGATCAACTTATTTAAATCAAAAGCTAATACGTTTTAAAAAACATGCAACAAATATTTGATGGAAAACAGTTTCTGAAGTCCAAACTGGAAACCCCACTCATGGTTTTATTTATTCCCACAACAATGTCACCAGAAAACAGAACTGTGTCCTGATAGAATTTATTTTCTCCTGTCAGTATTTCCTCATTTTGGAAAATGATTTATTAAAAGCTCTATGAGAACTTTGAACGTCTCTTCAAATGTGGTTTTTTTTTTAATGAAACGGCCTAGAAAGTTTTTGTTAGCGGGACAAATAAACGGATTCAATCACTATTGAGGAAAAAACATTAGAAGTGCTGACTGTTTGTTTACAGGAACTAAAAATATAAAAAAAACTTTTTAAACAACCATGAAGACGAGTTTTCATCCTGGAGAAACAATCCTGTTACAAACAAAGACTTTTGTTCTTGTAAGGTCAAAGAGGTCATTTCAGGAATTCCTACATCTGCTCTTCATCGGTGTCCGTGCTGCCCTCTTATCAGGATGAGGTAGTTGTGATGAAGAGTCTGTAGCTCCGTCAGTCGCCCTAACAAGCGGCCGAAGCGCTGTGGCCCCCCGCGTGCGGCTCCGGCCTGGCCCCCACACAGCCTGGACAGCAGGTCCAGGATCAGCTCCTGCATCTTCTCCACACAGCTGGCTGCCTGCACAGAGGCTCGGTCTGAGGACGCACAGAAACGTCAGTTCAACTCAGATAATTGTCTCAAGGTTCCACAATTTGTAGTTTTGGCGTCTCACCTGAGCACAGCAGCGCTGTGGCGGTGAGCAGCGCGTACTCCGCCTCTGTTACCTGCAGCACCGCCATGCTGCGCAGGAAGCTGAGCACTGGTTTGAGGAGATCCTCACCACTTCCTGTTCACACCAGGAAGTCTGTCAGAAGTGTGGTTTTTATTTTCTGAGGATTTCGGAGCTCACCTGAGGACACCCTCCCCACCATGTGGTCCTTCGTTTCTGCGTGCCTGAACCAGCTTTGTGCGGACACGCTAAAGAGCTGCAGAGCTGACAACCAGGAGAATCAAACAATGCTTTCTGCGCCTCACATTTCTTGAGGTAAAACTGCGTCCTCTGACCGTGGTTTTCTCACCTGGACTGGGGCTTGACGGGTTGAGGGAGAACTCCTGAGCCGACAGCAGAAACACCACCTCCAGCCAAGAAGCGGACAGGAGAGTGTGCTGCTCCGAGAAATCCAGGAGGTCAAAACCTGAGAACATGAATGAACCTTGAGAAACAGCAACACCAGCAAAACAAAGCCATCACAGTAGCCCCCACCCAAGCCAGAGGTACAGCCTCTGCATGAGGTGACCTGGACCTGGAAATCCTCCCATCACTGACAGATGTTTCTCTAGACATTTTTAAACACTTCCGTCGCCCTGAAGCCTCTCATTCCTGCTCCTGATCTTCTGAATGGACCAGGAAGCCCGGCTGAACAGTATTAGGATGACCTCACATCTGCCAAAGTTCAGTTCAAAGTTCCTCCCAGAATTATGTTTTCCTTCTCCTGTTCTGGGATTGCTGATAAACTATAATCACACAGCTTGACTTCCTTTGACTTTCATCTCTGTCTATTTCTGGAACCTTCGCTTTGTTTATATCTGGAGTCAAATCCAAAAACCCAAGAATTTTCATCATGAATGTATTTTTCATAACACATAATATTCATTTGAGATTTTATTTGAGATTTTTGACAAAAGACCAAAAAACAAAGTTGTTTTCAATAGAATTCTGCTCCCTGTCCCTGCAGTGGGAACCACATGCTTTTTACGGAGGCATCTAATTGGTCAGTTTATAAATTTGAAAAACTTGCGATATATCATGAAAACAAATTCTGATTAGAATAAAGAAATGAAGAAGACGTATCAAAGCAAGAATGATTATTCTGACCAATAGAATGACTGAGTAACAGCTGTTTGTTTGTCAATAGACGTCTTAGGGATTTTGGCTTGTTGGAACCAGCAGGTACTTCCTGTTTGGAACATGAGAGGGGAGGGGTTAAGATGTCCAGTGTTTTTACAGTCAGTGGACACAGCCAAGGGATTTTTTTTTATCTCTAACAATAACAAAACAAAAACAAGAAAAAAAAACATCGGGTCCAGAGGGCTCTAATTTACCACATAAAAGACGGTAAGAACACTTTTCTGAGCAAACCAAGAAGTATTGAACCGAACTTCATATTAGTACCATCATTCAAATGTTGATCTAGCTTATTCCACAGTTTACCACAACAGCAGGACAGCAGAAAAGAAGAGGGATTTTCTAGTTTCCTTGAACCTATTTAGGGTAATTTGATCGTTTTAAAGACTGGGATGAAGCAGAGAAGAGAATCTAAGAAGGAAAAATGAAGAAACTCTGCAGAGGAATTGAAATATTTAGGAGGATTTTTTAAAAATAAACTTTTGCTTCATCGACTGGAGAAAAACAAGCGTTAAAAGGTGAACTTTCTCTCTGAAACGAGGCTTTTTTAACTTCTCACGACTATCACATTTTTCAAAAAGGAGCAGAGCGCAGTCCGTTCATGCTGAAGCTGTCACCATGACAACGCAGAGCACCGTTTTAACCAGCCCACTTGTGTAAAAAAAAAAAAGACTACACTTAAAAATATAACAGGACTGAAGTTCAAATAATTGATTTAATAATTATATTTTTCCTAAATGACCATGCTATGAGCTGGATAATGCTTCTCCAGGTGAGCGTTAAGTAACCATCCAACGCAAAAGTGTGATTAAAGCATTTTTTAACGTGCTAATATATCCCATTAAGTAATCGCGATTCACCAAGTTTTAAACATTCAATTTTTGATTAAAATAATATCATAAATTACGATCAACGTGATAATTTGACACCTCTAAATAAAAATATCTAATCTTATTTGAACAGAATCTCAAACTTCTGAATTAAAATTAGTTGAGCATTTTAGCAGTGATGGTAGCTCATTAAAAGATGCATTTCATTGTTATTAACTGTGATTCATTCATTTAAAACAGCAGCTCAAACAAACTAATTTGATTTCAACCCTTTTTTTTATCAATTACAATACATTATTTGTCAAAATGACCCTTTGTATCTGATGAACCAGGCTGATGTGAATGTGGGTTGAAAGTTCAGGACTTTCAGAATAAAGGCGCGCTCTGCTGCTTTCTTCCCGGCACCTGGCGGGCCTTTGCCTTTATTCTCATCTGACCAGGGTAGAGGGTGACTGTACCTGGCACTGTCCTGGCAAACTGCAGCAGCTTTTGTAGTTGGGGCGACACTGCAGGAGGTAGCCCCTCCCCGTCCCCTGACCACGCCCACTCAGAAACCTGCCGCAGTCAAAAGGAGCATAAGGACAGCGGAGGAACTTTATGAAAGTAAAGCTTTACAATGACTTACCATCCACCCGCTGCCTCCCTGATCCCTGCAGGAGCGCTGTGCCTCCACCATCCTATCCACCAAGCACTTCTGCTCTCTGTTCAAGCTGGTGGGCGGAGCCTGGAGCAGGTGGAAGGCAAAAGGTGGATGAGAGGTACTTCCTGTCTGATTTATTTACTTGTGTTATTGTGACAGATAGCAAAACTCCACCCCTAATCTAAAGAAGTGCTGTGTGGGTTTGGCTTCTGTGGCCAACAGGAAAGCATCCCACATGCTGCGTTTTACCTGTCCAGGTAGTCTGGTGGTGGACGTCAGGCTCCTGCTTCTTGTGTTGTCCTCATCCTCCGGTCCTCTTTCTTTCAATCCCTTCCTCAGGCGCTTGGACTGGCACTGCACCGCTGTAAGGAGGCCTGTGAGGTTCAGAGATCACATTTTCAGTCGCAGGTTTGCGTTTGTGTGTGTGTATGTGTGTGTGTACGGATGCAGACGTCCTCACACTCTGCCAGCATTCCCACTGCGCGGCATTTCCGGAGTCGGCAGTCCTGGCACTTCCTCCTCATGTACATGTCCATCTCGCAGCTGCCGCCACTCTTACAGCGGTACACAGCCTTTTTGGTCACGCTGCGCCTGAAGAAACCTGCATGGGGGCGGGGACATCAGCATCTCTCCCTGCTGTGAAGCCAAACAAAAGGCTACAGGTGATCTCAGGTACCTTTACAACCCTCACAGGTGAGGGCATTGTAGTGATACCCCGACGCTTTATCCCCACAAACGACACACAGCTCATCCTGGCCTCTGCTCTTGCCCCCCATTCCCAGGCGGGACCTGCGCCCTAGGGGAAGCTCCACAGCTCCACACCCCTGAGCGGGGCCCCTGCAGAGGGGCTCCGGACCCGGCTCACAGGGCCCCTCCAGGCAGACGGGGCTGCACTGGTACGGAGGGTGGTAGAGCTGTGAGGAGGTGGAGGAGGGCGGAGCACTGTAAAAAGGCAGGTTTGCAGGGAGGTACTGCTGCTGGCTGAACGGGAGCAGCTGGAGATCCGGGTCCTGCAGTGGACAGCCAAGAGGGTCGGCCAGCAGATCTGGAGGAAAACAGGACCAGAAAATCCAGATTTAGATGGTTAAAGAAACCACTGTAGTGTGTTTTAACTGAATGATTCTGTGATTTAAACACAAATGCTTTGATTTTTCTGCAAAACTGTTCAAATCTGCAGCTGAAAAATCACAGTTTACTCCTGTTTGGAGTATGGAATATGGATTTCAAAAAAGTATTAAAAACAAAAAGTTAAACAAAGAGTTGATCTTTAATGGGAGAAAAACATGAGGATGAAGAATATCCTTCCAGATTTAGATAAAGGTTTAAAGACCCACTGCAATGAAAACAGTGATTTTAACATGCAGCATTCTTCTGATAGTGGAGGACATAGATAAAGTATATTTGGATCAAAATTGCATTTCTGAGTATTTCTTTATTCAAATTGTTGTTAATCAGGAGCTGAGAGGCATCTGGATCAAAACTACGGCTGGATTTTAGCTCCTAAAATGTTTACCGTTTTTGTTCCACCGGTAATGTTAGCTTGTGGTGTGAGGGGCTGTATGCTAGTGGGAGAGCATGTGAGCAGAAAGCTCTCAGTAACAGGGAGGGGGCGGAGTTTCTCCAAACCAACAGTCCCGCCCACAACTCAGAGGAGAATTTCTAATGAGCTCCTGCTGCTCTGCAGAAACTATGTCCCTGAAAACAACACAAGCGAACAATGGCATGATCCTTATTAAAAGATAACTGGGAACATGAAACCAGCTCAGAGGCCTGACACTGGAAGGTCAGGAGTTCAAATCCAGGCCAGGTCAAACCTAAGGCTCTAGAAATAGGACCCAGTGCCTCCCTGCTTGACACTCAGCATTAAGTGGGAATGGAGGTGTAAACCACCAAAAAACTCCTGAGCGTGACTGTGTCTGCAGCTCACCGCTCCCCCGGGGAGCAGGGGTCAAACGCAGAGAACACATTTTGCACACCCCGGTGCATGACAGCTAAGGGGACTTTGACATTACAAAAGATCAAAAGATGATCGGAGTGGGATTTAAACAAAGGCCTAAAACCAGTTAAATTCAAGAGGTCAGAGGGGCGGGGACGCCAAACCCCAAAACATGAACAGAAGAAAACCATAAAGAATCACACTTCTGCCATTTTTGGTTCATGTCTGCAGTGAAGCAGAAACGCAGGAACGTTCAGACCTGCAGTGATGCTGCAGAGCTGCAGCTCCACGTCTGCTCCTGCAGGACGCAGTGAAAAGCTTGAGAACGAGCTGCAGCTGAAACAGGATGCAGCTGAGAACTTCAAACGCTCTTGTTTGGTCTCTGAAGGCCGATCTTCTTGGACAGCAGTTCAGCAGCCCCCCCGAGAAAACACGTGCTGCTGCTGAAAACCCAGACCACTGTGGGACTAGCACTAATTACAAAGATGGCCCACCCAGGGGGTGCAGGTCCCAGAGGCAGAGTCCTCCTCTGTGGGGAGGGTCTAACACGCCGTCAGAGTTCACAGGATGTGAACCCATCAATGATGCTGCCGATTCCACTAAGAAAAGTTACGTTTTTCCTCTGAACACAAACAGCACAACAACAACAACCCCCCACCCCCACAGTGGGTTGGGCTCCCACAAAAACAACACATCTTCCACATGAATTGCTGTTCACCTGGTGAAGAAGAGTTCTGGCTCCTCCCACCTGAGATTCACCTGTTCATCATTGATGGAGTGATAGAGTGTGGAGTGATTGATCAGGATAAATCACCTGTTTTATGGACTCTCCTGAAACTGTTTTGGACTCTCCTGAAAGTGTTCTGGACTCTCCTGAAACTGTTTTGGACTCTCCTGAAAGCGTTCTGGACTCTCCTGAAACTGTTTTGGACTCTCCTGAAAGCGTTCTGGACTCTGCTGAAAGTGTTCTGGACTCTCCTGAAACTGTTTTGGACTCTCCTGAAAGTGTTATGGACTCTCCTGAAACTGTTTTGGACTCTCCTGAAAGTGTTCTGGACTCTCCTGAAACTGTTTTGGACTCTCCTGAAAGCGTTCTGGACTCTCCTGAAAGCGTTCTGGACTCTCCTGAAAGCGTTCTGGACTCTCCTGAAAGTGTTCTGGACTCTGCTGGAAGGCTTCTGGACTCTCCTGAAAGTGTTCTGGACTCTGCTGGAAGCGTTCTGGACTCTGCTGGAAGCGTTCTGGACTCTCCTGAAAGCGTTCTGGACTCTGCTGGAAGCGTTCTGGACTCTCCTGAAAGTGTTTTGGACTCTCCTGAAAGTGTTCTGGACTCTGCTGAAAGTGTTCTGGACTCTCCTGAAACTGTTTTGGACTCTCCTGAAAGTGTTATGGACTCTCCTGGAAGGCTTCTGGACTCTCCTGGAAGGCTTCTGGACTCTCCTGAAAGTGTTCTGGACTCTGCTGGAAGCGTTCTGGACTCTCCTGAAACTGTTCTGGACTCTGCTGGAAGCGTTCTGGACTCTGCTGAAAGCGTTCTGGACTCTGCTGGACGTGTTCTGGACTCTCCTGAAAGCGTTCTGGACTCTGCTGGACGTGTTCTGGACTCTCCTGAAAGTGTTTTGGACTCTCCTGAAAGCGTTCTGGACTCTGCTGGACGTGTTCTGGACTCTCCTGAAAGCGTTCTGGACTCTGCTGGAAGCGTTCTGGACTCTGCTGGACGTGTTCTGGACTCTCCTGAAAGCGTTCTGGACTCTGCTGGAAGCGTTCTGGACTCTGCTGGACGTGTTCTGGACTCTCCTGAAAGCGTTCTGGACTCTGCTGGACGTGTTCTGGACTCTCCTGAAAGCGTTCTGGACTCTCCTGAAAGCGTTTCTGTTTCTTCTTTAGATTTTTTAGTCCAGATGTTTCCCATCTCCATTAGACCCCTCTGGCCTGGTGGGCGGGGCCTTCCTGGTGTGTGACAGCGCTGTTTGTAAACCATCGGAACGCTGTCTAAACACTCCTCGACTCCGCCGCCCCCACAGACAGCAGTTTGTTGATGATGGGGACAGTATAAATAGATCCTCAGCCTCCCATGTGCAGGACGGTGGAGGTCACAGGATACTCACAGGTTACTCAGAAGATCCAGAGTCCTTGCTGAACATCACAGTGGGGGGGGGGGTTAGCTTTTCATGCACCTTGGCTGGTGATGATGGGTTGGGTCAACAGCCGTCCCTCATGTGGGTCGTCTTTTCTCTCAAAGTCGGTGAAGGTTTTGTTCATCCAGGATGTTGTCCTGATGCTGAGTCATGCCATCATTAGACCAATGAAGCCACTTGGATCAGTACTTAAACATTTCATTAAAAAAAGACTTCAAGTCCAGATCTCATGAATCAACTTCAAAAGGACTTTTCCCTAAAATGATTTTCTGGATTTGGTTTCTCTTTCGAACAGTTTCTGTTGGGCAGAGAACCAAGGCAGAAAAGCTTTAAAGGTTCAAAGAAGAGTCTCACACATGAAAAGGTCTCACTGATGAGAAGACAAAGACGCCTGAAGATCTGACAGACAACAGGAAGCTTCCAGAGAACTTCTGGTCTGAGAGGTCTATGAGGAGGAGGAGAACTGGCTGAGGACTCACCGTAGTACTGGAGCTGCTCCATGGAGCTGTAACTGTCAGAGCTGGACAGGACTCCTCCTGCTGAGAAGCTCATCTCGTGCTCGGTCCACTCTCTCATCTGGACTGAAAAGCCTCCTGGTTGGTGATGACCGTCTTCTGCCTTCCAAACACACAGACGTGAAGGACGTGGAAGACCAGGAGACACTCCCCAGGAGGACGGCACGTCTGTGACGTTCCTGCTCGGCTTTCAGAGAAGTGAGGAGAAAGAGCACAGCTGAGCTCTGGCAGTGGAGAGCTGGTAAAGGGTCTCAGAGTCCTGGGGGGGTTGACTGAAGGAAAAGTCTGGGACACTCTTAGAGGCAGAGCTGGGAGTGAGGCCCGAACTTCTGGATGTGACCTGGTTCCAGCTGCAGGGTCGGGGCTGGTGGAGCTTCTGCCGTCTGTCCTTGAGGTCTGTTGACTCTGCCTTCTGTTTACCGTTGTCCTGTTTGAGCTGCAGTTAATGTTGAACAGCCGTTAAAGGGTTCGTGAGACTCCGCCCCCTCCAAAGACAGCTGACGGAGCAGAGGGAGTCGAGGCCTCGACAGCCCAGAGAAGACGGAGGAGTGACCCAGACGCCGGCTGATGGGTAGCGTGCTTATGTGGATTGATGATGTCCTCCCACTCTCCCATCATCCCTTTCACCGGCTCGTTGTGGGAACCAGGACTGAGCGGTGGATGGCAGAAGGTCAGAGGGAGAACCCATGACTCTCACTCAAACTGGACCTTGACTGGTACAAGTGCGGTCCATCTCAGAGTGAAGGAATCCAGCCGGTTCTTTAAAGAACGAGTTCTCAGGACCACCACCCACACCAACATCTGCTGAAAACCCCTGAAAGAAGGAAACGGGAGGAAAAAGACGCAGCAGCATTCCCTTCAGTCCATGATTCTGTCCGTCTGCATAAACGAATCAGCAAAAACCAGCAGCAATGATTCTCTTCACACAGTGTCTCCAATAATCAGGATGATAAATATAATACTAGTAAACTGATGAGAAAATACATTTTAAATATTTTTACAAAACAGCTTTATGACGAACTTATTCAACAACTAATAATTTTAAAACACTGAAATAAACTGATTGTGTTTTATTAAAGACAAACAGCCAAAGTACAAACATCAGTAACAGATTCTGAGTTTGGTCTGAAATGTTCATCTTAGAAACACTAATCCAGGAAATCACTTTGTTTGATTTAGAAATTTACAAAATGGAGCAGAAAATAAGGATTTGCACCTTCAAACCAACAGAAATTCTGTTTCTTTGTCAGGAGCTCTTCTATCCTCCACTACCTGCATTAATGACACCTGTTTGAACTGGTCGTCTCTATAAAAGTTTGTATCCACACCCTTAAACAGTCAGACTGTAACCTCTCCACCATGACCAAGACCAAAGAGCTGTCAAAGCAACAGGAACAAGACCTGAACCAGACTGGGATGAACCAATCAATGAACAGCAGTTTGAAGAGAAGAGATCAGCTGTTGGAGCAATTATTAGAAATAGAGGATGATTACTGACCATCTCCTTCAGCCTGGAGCTCTGTGAGGGACAAAGGTGGGCTTCTTGAAAAAAGTGTTTCATATTTTTGTTGCTTTTTTCTTTAAAGAAATTTTAAAACTACAAAACAATGCATTTTCCAAGGATTAAAGAAATACAAATACAACTGGGAGGAATAACTACATGAAGACAAGCAGAGTGGACAGGCCTGACCTGAAACTGTTACATTTCATCACCAAAGCTGGAACTCCTTACAAAAGTAATCTATTACAGTAACATCTCACTTTTTTAACCTTCATCCTCTTAGATCTTCCGCTCCTGTAGGAAATACAAGACAGTGAAAATGGATTACTACAGGACCATAAGTAATCTGTGATCTCTGTGAAGTAATGCTATCCATGATTGCAGCAGGGAATTTTAGGAAATGAGTGAAGTTTGGAACGTTTGCTTTGATGGAGCTGAGAGAAGGTTCTGCAGAAACAGATCCAGATGGATCCTCAGTCAAATGCTCTGTTGTTGTGTCAGAGGAACGCGAGGAAAGCCCTTCAATCAATCATCAACCGTCTCTGAGCTCTGACGAGCACAGGGATAACAGGAAGTGAGAATGGCCTTTAAATGATGGCGGCCTCGTGTGAGCGCATGCAAATGTCACCATGGATCTTCTGGATGTTTCCGTGTTGAAGGAAGGCCTCGCTATGAGGGCACGCCACATGGGAGACGAGTGGCGAGGAGAGGAAGGGACAAACTCCAAGAACTGCTGACAGCTCAGCAGAAGTGATTCTTGTAAACGTTCCCTAAAGTCGTCATGGAAACATGGTTCCTGACACAAGTGCTGAATGTGGGTGGCTGGTTCAACCCTCAGCTCGTTCATCCTCAACCCTTCAGAGGTTCATAAATCGGCCGAGGACCTCCTCCTGTTCTTATCTGATAGCAGCTTTGTGGGAGCAGGAGCCCCCCAGGAGGAGCTCTGGAGTCTGCTGAGCCTCGGCTCTGACTCCTGATAAAAGGATTCTGAGGGTTTTCTTTCTGACGTCAGCTCAGTCTCAGATCTGCTCCAGGACCCCCCAGTTTGGGCCTGTTCCCTTCAGTCTCTGACTGACCCCTTTTGTGATCTCCTCTCACAGAAACTATGTAGCTTTCATTGAAGCTGCAGGGGGCTTTTATTTTGAAATTCTGAGCGTGGTTCTCCTTCCTTCAGGTTTGTTCCTCACATCCTCTTTGGGAACTAACCCCCCAAGCACACAAAGTGGGATCACTTTGTCATGTTGACTGCAAACACATTGAAAACACGCCGCTGCATGGCGCCTGTGTGCCCCCCCTCCCCCCGAGTGTCTCATTAGGAAATTCCCAGCATGCCGTGTTTATAAACAGCCTCTTGTCCGTTCCGGTGATGGATTGTCCCACTGACTCCTCGATCCCTCTGCCACTGTTTCACAACCACAGACCCTCAGCGACCCCCCCACAGCATCTTCTCCATGTAATGAGGAGGGAGAAGTGTCATTCCTGTGGGGGGGGACTGTGAAGGAAGGGGGTGCGATTAAAGGTCAGAGAGGTCGTGCTAATGAAGAAAAAGCACGGAGCTGTCAGGCCCTCCAGGAGCAGGTCAGTCAGTTCCTGGAGGTTTGTGTCAGTGAGGGCGGGGGCTGTCAGAGTGGGGGCCACGAGCCGACCTCAACCTCTGCTGGAATGAGGAAGACCTCCTCTTCATCACAGGAACGGAAATGACAGAAAAAGCAGAAAATTCCCAAAAGACCGGAAAGAGGCAGAGAAGCGAGGAGGCGGAGTCAGGTCCTTTAATCTTTACAGAAAACTGAAGCACGTCCGACTCTTCTCAAAGTCTTTAGTGCTTTTGAGCAAACAGAGTCGAACCGTGACCTCCAGCATGAGTGCTCTCATGGAGGAGACGAAATCAAAAACTGCTGGAGCTCCTGAAAAGCATCCAACACAAACCGCTGGAGGTCGGACAACGCCAAAAGCACCGAGGCCCTGGAGCTCCATCAGAGAAGATTCCAGTTCAGAAATGGATTCCTTCAAAGTTTCCCTTTAAAACTTGAAGAACGGGCCAGAAAAACCTGAACCGCTGGAGTTCAGGCAGATGTGGGATCTGCTGTAAACAAACAGGATCAGGAATCGACACATTATCATGAACACACACACGCAGAGCGTTCTCCGTGGTCTTAAGTCTGATTGAAGGGGGTTTGAACTGGAGTCCGTGAAGCTTTAGCTCCTGATCAGCGGCGTCGACTCTTCGTGATGGAGGTTCACGCTCTGGTTCGGAGCTTTGCGATACATCAGGAACTGTACGGATATCTGAACACCAGAGTTTAGGAAAGATGGAGGAAACGCGTTTCTGAGGAAATCCTGAACTAAAACATCTGAACCTCACCATGAGAAGAGTCTTCAACTCTTACGTTATACAAAGGTAATAGGCGTGTTTCTGTCTGGACCAGAAGACAAGCAGAACTCAGATTAAACTCCGATTATAACTTCAATCAGGAAACCTCAGAGGGAGGAAGGATCTGTACTCCTCTTCCAACCAGAAACTCCTTACTGAGCAGACGGCGGACGTTTCATTTAGAGACGGAAACACACGGGAACATCTAAAGAGGGAGGGGCTGCATGTTCAGAGGAGAAACATGGAAGTCCAGGGCCTCTGAAGGTCACCTGCAGAGGTCACGTTCACTTCTACAAAGCTCAAGAACCAACTTTTAAACGCTGCAGTCTCCAGGGGGCGCTCTAACACCCTGATAGCTGCATCTGTCCTGTCGTGCCTCAGAAGGAGAACCTCCCCAGCAGCTCTGAAGGATACCATGAGGTCCAGGCTGAGAGTTCCCAGGCTGCCGATGAGCCAGGGCAGGTGGTGGACCAGGTAACTTCTCTCCCCCTGACTCTGGTCCGGGTTCTTCAGCAGCACGCTGAGTCCATACATGGTGTTTCCCAGGATGACCAGAGCGAAGAGAAAGTAGGACACGCCCTCCGTGGACTTCCTCCTGAACTGTAGAAAGCAGACGGCTGGGTTTGTGAAAAAACACAATCGTGTCTGAACGAAAACCAGCGTTTCTTCATCAGCGGTAAAAGTGCTGAGTCATGCTGCATCAGTTCAGAGGAATTTTCTACAGAAAATGGTTGCAGGAAGACAAATGTTGGTGTTAAACTCTCCAGGTCACTGAGGTGACGTTTATAAACTCTCTGTTTGAGGATAAAACCAGCTTTGGTTGAATACTTTCAGATCTTCGTCTTGCTTTTGTGTGACAGGAAAACCTGAGAAATGATCATCATCAGTGACTTCATCTTCTTCAGTTGATTGAAATAAAAATGTCAGATCTGTGGTTTAGAAACTGACTAAAAAACTCAACTTTTTCACGCAAAGACAAGCGATCGGTCATCTGATGACTCACATTAGTGTACATCTGTGGGAGTCTGGAGCAGAGGTAGAGGACCGAGGACAGCGACCCGATGGAGAAGCCAATGATCTCCTTTGTGGTGAAAGCCTGAAAGACGAGAACAGAAACATCTCAGCAAACTGAGCGGCTCCTCCTTCAGATCTGCAGGAAGCGGCCGGTCGGCTCACAGCGATGGACTGAGCGTCAGCCGTCGACAGCAGCGAGCGACTTCTGAACTCGGGCGGGCTCAGCTCCAGCTGGGGGCTCAGGCCCTGATGGTGAGTGAGACTGGCGGTGAGGCCCAGGATGCAGGACACTCCCACCGCGTTCAAAGCCCTCCTGCCTGAGGAGGACACAGCACGGTCCAGCGTCAAACCTCCACGTCAGATTCTTTCCAGGAGGTTTTTTAGAGAAACCAGTCAGGAAACAGACATCTTTCCAAGCGTGAGTCAGCAGCTCAAACGTTGTTCCTGAAAACGAAGGATTTCCCTAAAGAACATCTGAAGCTACGCTCACACGGCCATCAGCAGCCTGTGCTCAACGGCTGCACATTTTCTACGTAGAGACCTAAAGCGGTCGTAAAAACTTGTGAAGCTGCGTCAGAACAGAGAAGCCTAAGTGTGCATTTACATGGACTTTTCATTGAAAAGCAGATGTGAACGTAGCATAAAGGTTACAAGGTCACCACAGCCAGAAACTGTCACCTGCAAACAGCTGCAGCTGGGAAACCTGACGGCTTTCAAAGTCTGGAAGATTTTTGGTTAGAGCAGCAAACAACTTCACTTTTGGGTCAACGAAATAAGCCATCCAGGCAAACGGAGGACTCACTTTCTGCTCTGCGGTTCTTCAGCTTGTAGTAGGTGTACATGGTGAGCATCAGCAGGTCCGCCAGAACATAGTAAACTGCTGTGTAGGTCTGAAGCAGAGGAACCAACAAGACCAGACGGATCAATGAGAAAACGTGAAACAACTGCATTCTCTTCAGGAACAGATCAGCACCAAAGCAGCACTCAGTTAAACAAGACAGTTCCAGTTACAGTAAATCCGAAAAGAGACGCTGTGATCAGTCATGTGATCAGTCGTGTGATCAGTCGTGTGATCAGTGAGTCACCTGAAGTGGAAGCTGGTCCGCCAGAAAGGAACCCACCAGGTTGCAGGAGTCTCCTCCCAACCAGAGCAGCAGAAACCACACCGAGAGGGCGCTGTCCATGTTCCCCTTCTTCCACGAGTTCCAGTACTGCCTGCAGAGGGAGGAGGACAAACATGAACGTCTGACTGACCTGCAGCTCCTCACAGAACCTCTGAAGGAAACACCTACGGGAGGGAGGACACCATGAAGCAGAGGATGGACAGGAGGCCCAGGTAGATGCTGGCCATGTCCCGCCCATCCTGGGCACATTCCCCGAGCCCGTCCCAAACCCATTTGGTCCCATTGGGACACAAGGAAGTAAAGTTTCCTGGGGAGGTCCACCCCAGGAACCCACGAGCAAGGCCTCCGTCTGTGGCCATGTTCCGCTGGAGGAGGCGCTGCTGAGAAGAAGCAGAACAGTTACAGAACATCCGAGCCTGGAGGCCATGCGGTCCAAACCCACAGAACACAGTTCTGAATCCATCCGTCACACAGATCAGGGAGACCCTGAGCGGGAACAGATGAAACATGAACAATGAAGACACTTCCGAGTGTAAATCCTCAGAATGTGGCGAAAATCGGACATTTAAAAACAGACGTTTACCAAGATAATTACATCCCAGCACTAACAACAAACATCACGTTTGTTTGTGTTCCCGTCCGTCCGATTAAACCTTAAAAATCAAACTAAAGCTGTCGATCAAAAAAGTAAACAGTACCAGCTGTTAGCCGCGCGAGCGCGAGGCTCAGCAACCACGCGCGATTCCCGCGTTTCTGAGGAGATTTTGAGAAGAAAACGTCTTCAAAACGAACAAAACAAAGGAAGCTGGGCTTCTTACCTGAGAAAACGACGGAATCTGACCGTCAACCTCACGGAAGAAAAAGCCAGGAGCTGCTGAGAGCTGATTGGTCGGTCCTCTGAAACGTCACAGGACTCATGTGACTGCGATTCAAAACAGGCCAACCTTCAAAATAAGAGCTTTCTTCCATTTAAAAACCTTTCTCTTTTATTTTTATGATCAAATTCAGCCCTTTATCTGATTCCGTGCTTTTTGTTGTCATTCAACATTTATAATCCGGTCAAAATTGAAATATTGCAAAAATGATTACAGTGGAAGTACAAATCCTTCACACATTCTCTTCACATTGAAACTCACCTTTCGTCTCCGTAAACTGATCGGTTCTGAGAAACAGCCCAAGAGAAAGCAGCCAGTGTTCCTCAAACGCAACAAGCCACGTTAACGGAAACCCAAGAAGAGACAAAGTCTGGGAAGTATATCAACATTTTCCTCAAAAGGTCTTCAGGTCAGCAGAAAATCAGCTGACTCATTAAGACCGTCCAGTTTGCTGATCTCAGCAATCTATTCACAACAAAACAAGAAGTTTGTGTCTGACCTGAAGATTAAGAGCTACTTTAAACCCTGATCTAAAGGGTTTAAAGGCTGAAGGAAACCGTTTTCAGACAGTCCTTTACCACATCTTCTGTTCAGCTCCTCTGGATGATCCACCAACAACACAAACCAACAGGTGTAACACAAGATGCTCACATTTGAAGGTGTGCTGTGATATATCTCAACAAGTTTTATTGACGACGCACCAAAACATCCATAGCGTAGCATATCTTCAGAGGGTTCCTCTCTTATTTACAGAACATCTCCACAGTCGTACAAAGACTCAGTCAGCTCCATCTCCAAGCGTATGATACAGCAAACAGAATACGGGATTGAAGGAAATGATCACATGAGTCTACAAACGCATAAGAAAAAACAACCCAATATTCACTACTGCCAAACAAGTCCAGCTTCAACGTCTGTACATGTTGCAGATCAGAGTTCTTCCAAAGGCAACCATAGGATGAACTGGATTTTCTGAGAAGTTTTCCTCCTCCTCCTGAAGAAACGGGAGTCCGGGAGGCGGGGAAGACAGTCTTCACTCCTCATTCAGTCACTATTTGATGTGGACGACCTTCTCGTCCGTTTTCAACCGTTTACGACGGGGCTGTATGAAGTCGTCCTCCGAGTCCTCCGTTTCCTCCTCCTCCCGCTCCTTCTCATCTGGAGGCTCGACTTCCGGGATTTCGGGGAAGTTCTGGCCCGGGAACATCTCCTGCAACTTCTCTTCAAAGTACAGTCCCACCGCCTTCCCAGAAATGGCCATCTCCGACCCGGCCTGTCAAAGGAGGAAGAGGAGGGAGGAGAGTGGGAGCGGTGAAAGAGGAGGAGAAAGTTTGAGAGCACCAGTGAGTGGGTTTGGACAGGAAGGGTGAGGAGGAGGAGGAGGAGAACGAGGAGACAAATTAAACCTGGTTAAAACTCTTGCGGCGAGGCGGCCCCATCTCAACCTTGCTGAACAGAGCGGGATATTCTGCCTTCCTGTCCCACTGCGGCTCCATGAAGCATTTCCACCGTCACCTTCAGCCATCTGCACTTTTCTGCTCCAGTATTTTCTGCTTCTTTTGTTCCAACATAAACTTTTTAAAACGTTTAACTTTTTAGCTTCAACACCCAAGAGATGCGACTGAAGGCTCCGTCATCCGGGGACTTTCAGCGATGTGGGTGGAGTCACACTACTGAACTAAAACGACAAAGAGCACAGCACCTGATGGGAGCGTCTACATTTCTCTGGAATGATGGGAAAATGAAGAAAACGGATAAAAACAAATATGAGCTCAAAGAAAAAGAAAAGCTCAATTTAAGTCGATCCAGAGAAAGCTCAAGTCTGCGCATGAGAAGCAGCTCTGGCTCCACATCTACTGCACATGCTCAGTGTCAACAAGATCATGGTGGCACGAAAGAATAATCAATAAATCAGATCAAATTCATCTTTAACATTAGAAGTTACTTGGTTGGTTTTCATTATTTTATTTGCGTAAAATTTCACTTCAAATTACGAGTCGTGTTTTTCATAAAACAAATGGATTTGGAACATAAAGCATATTTACTGGAGTTCTGTGGAATGGTTTCATAATCACACATGAATGAATCTGATTGGTTGGTGATTCTGGCAGCACCAGGGATTCTCAGGTTCGTCACTTCATTCTTTCTGCCTTCAAATCGGTCAAACTAGCAGGTCAAACCAACGTGATCAGAGTCAGAAGCAACTGCATCAAACGGGTCAAACAGACCCAAAGTCAGACCCTGAAAGGGCAAAGACACCATAAAAGAGGAGTCTCCTGACCCCCCAGCACAGTTCAAACTGCAGGAGCCCCCCCCCAGCATTCAGAAGTGGACAACCCTTTCTAGGAGCCTCAGTGGGAGGAAACAGGTACCTGTGCTCTGAGGAAACAGCTTACCTGTGTATTAATCTCTTTCTCCTCATCATAAACCTGGATTATTCGAGACATCTAAAGGGGGCAACGACATTACATCAAAGACCGTGAAGCAGCGAGGAAGAGAAGAGTTCACAGCAAAAGCAGGTTAGATCATCACAGGAAGGACGTCTGTCTCTGCAGGGGGGGGGGGCTACAGGACACCAAACCAGGAGCATTAACAGCAAGTAAAGATCGAACCCAGAAGAGGGGTACTCAGTCATCTTTTAAGAGGTTTTTTTCCATCGTTCATGCTTGAAATAGTGCCGCTTAGAGAAACATCAGCACAGTTTTCATATGAAACAATGCTACTGGGGTTTTATTTTGAAAGTCTAGACTTTTTCAGGAAATATTAGACATCCATGTTTTAAACATCTTTGGGAGTCATTTATCTTTATTACTTTTAATATGTCTCTTAAATCAATATTTTCCTTTTTATCTCACTGAAGTTCTGATATTTTAAGTACCGGCAGCAGAAGTCCAAACTCTGAGAGCGTCCTAAAATACCGCTATGGAAATGCTTCCATAACTGTTTCCATATCTGCGGCAAACAGAAACAGGAGTGCTTTGAGATGATAACGGGGCCTGCCGCGGTTTGTTCTTCATAGAAAAGGTTTCTGGTCCAAAAAAACAGGAATCCATCCTGTGATCCAAAAGAGAACCGACCAGCGCGGTTCTCACGCGGTTCTGTCAGAGGTTGGGCCGGCAGACATCCCTCATTTGGTTTCTATAGGAGGTTCTAGATGGTGAACTAAGTTCCCTCCATGTTCCTCAGGTTCTCCTCCACCTCTCAGCAAAGAGCCGCTCCGTCTGTTTCTGCTTTCTAACCTGAAGCTGTGACTTAAACGGCTGGATGTTCTCCACTGAAGCCTGAAGGCCAAAGCCCTTTCTCTTTACGGGTTAGCATGACGCCGCGCCAGCATCCTGACTCAGCACAAAGCAGCTTCTCTGAGCGCTGCACACCATCACTTCACCTGACGGTTCGGTTCAGCGGTTTTAAGAGTCGATGATTCCACCGTTTCCTTCATAGACGTTAGTGAGTTACAGCCGTTTCCTGTGGACGTCTGTCAACTCAACTCACTTTGTCACATGAAACCGAACCGAAGAAACATCCAACAAAGCAACTGCTCTAATCCAGCCTAGATCCTTCCAGTCAAAACAGATTATTTTTACTGGATTAAAATGACTGACAGATTATGGGAGGGGTTTCAGTGTAATTCCTGCAATCAGTGAGTAAATGCTGGCGGTGGAAAGAAAAACTCTTTAGGAAACGAGTTCCAGCAGCAGAAACAAACTCCGACACTTATACTCCTAATGTGCTGAAGGAACAAACAGAATAACGGGACTCAGAGCTGCAGGTTCTTTGTGGAAAACACCAACATCGTCTGTTCGCTTCATCTGCAGAAGATTCAGATCCCATCTTTACTCGTTACACATCATTGTGACGTTTGCTGAACTGAAGGAGCAGTTACAGAAACCAGTGGTTTAACGCCCTTTAATGCTGAATGAAGCAGCAAGACGCCAGGTCCAGTCGCCATTACGGCCGCGTCTGAATTCCTTCACGACTTAGTGCACTATATCGGCCGTTAACCCTTTATTGGGGTATCTGAACACACCGCTTCTGCACCAACATCCACACACCAGACGTTTACTTGCTGTTAATCTTGGGGAGTTTCTGATGCAGGCTGGCCATCAAAGAGCCTTCAAAGGCTCCTTCAGAAGGTTACAGAGACTGTTGAGGTGTTTGGAGGAAACAACAACGTCACATTAAATCAGAAAAGGATGAATCACAGCTGTTCCGGCGCAGACACATGGCGGCGTCAAACTTTCCCCCCACAGGAGAACACAGACTGTATTAGTAGATCAAGACTGAGCTGGGACTTTCATCTGTTAAAACACAAACTTGTGCATTGTGGTGAGTAGGGATGAGTACCAGAACCCAGAGCCAAGTTGGTACCGGTACTGATGTGCACAGAACTACTGGTACCGTACAAAAACGCAGACGTCTGAGCTTCATCTTGCCACTTGTTTTCAGAAATGTCAATCACTCGTGTTTTGTTTTACAATTCTAGCCAGTCATTTGACCTTCCCAGCGATTGTGGGCGGGCTCGTAAGTGAGGATGTTACGGTGGGCGGAGCTTCAGTCAAAATGCTAAACTTCACAGTAAAAGACACGATCAATTGACCTGATGGATCAGAGTGATGACGTGTATGACGCTCTGAAAAATGACCGTCGCCATGGTGATGAGCAGTGAAACGCAGCGCTGCAGAGCAGACTGTCACGAAGAAGGAAATAAAGCATCAGCTGCGTTCACACTGAGCGCGATTCATGCGTGGAAGCTTCCGGTTTTAACGTTAAGTCAACACCAGACGCAGGCTGAGCTATGGCAGGATATGACTGTCGGGCGCGGTGCGTAGGTCCGGCGGCGGCACAATCTGAACTTTGTGAGGACGGCATCAACTCAGCTTTGGGCATGTGACGTGATCAGTAACCTGATCAGTGGGTGGAGTTCAGAACCAACATGGAGGAAGATCTCGTCACTCTCCTCCTGAAATTCACGATATCTTTCTTATTTCCATCAAGACAATATTAAAAAAGATCTTTTAATTTGATTGTTTCTTCCGCAGACTAATGCAGGACAGCAGGCCTTCAAACTGGGTCACTGGGACAGAAGTACTGCTGAAAGCGCCGTCATTCAGACGCAGCTCCTGCAGTAGATGCTGAAGCTCGCCGTACCGGCAGAGTTTCTGAATGATGTCATGAACCCAGCTGGGAGATGGGATTACGTGGTGTTTTTGGAGAGTTCTGCAGAATAAAACTGATCTCAGCATCTACCACGCCCTCCACGCATTGTAATGACATAAACACAAGCCGCTCCATGTAGCGATCCGGTTAAAAACATTTGGGGGTAGCTCCTCCCACATGCGTCTTGAGCGTCAGGTTTCTGAACACGTTTGGACAGGCGTTGAGCAGAGAATTCACCACACGTCCAAACAGAGGCGTGTGATGGGAATTTGACACGTGAATCCCGTTCAGTGTGAACGCAGCTTTAGGAACATCCTCCATTACGCAGCTTCCAGATTTTTTGGAGAGTTTTTTTCATTTTTGGAGCACTGTTTACGGACCGGTTTAAAAGTCATGGTTCAGAACCAGATAAAATCCACATGTACCCATCCCTAGTAGTGAGGTGGTTAAGGAGGGTCATGGCGATCCTGCAGTGTCAGTGTTAGTACGTGCATGAAGCCGGGAGGACAGCTTCAGCTGCATCATTCAGAGCCGGTTAGAGGAGAAGCTCTTCATTCAGTTGGTTCAGACTGGTGTTAGCATGCTCTCCAGACGAAAGGCATTCCCCGAAAACTCATGCCGCTCACCTCATTGTACTTTGCACAGTTTTTGAAGATAAGGCGCATGTCCGACACAAAGTCCTGGACAGAATTGTAGTACTGGGAGCTCCGTAACTGCAGCTTCTTCTTCACCTTCTTCAGGTCCATGGGCTGCTTAATGATCTTGTAGTAGTTGGGCACCTACGTTTAAACAAGCAGGTTAGAACGAGTCTTATTTTTAGAGCAAAAGTTTTGTTGTTGACAAACAGCTAAATATTTCGAGACAGTAAAAAAACAACATTATTCTGGACAACATTTTCTGTTCAAATGTGCAGAAAAGCTGAGTATTTCTTTCTCCCTCTTCTGGGTTTGTGCTTAACTGTAACCAACACATGCTGAAGTGTGGACTGAACTGAAAATCATCCAATAAAAGCCTGAAAAAATCATTTCCGCAGCAGCCTGGACTTCTCCGGGGAGGAAAGGCAAACTTACAGAGCTGGGAACGGGTTCCCTGAAGCCCATGCTGAGCTCATGACAGAAGATGTACAGCAGGACGCGTTCACATCTCTGCAGAAGAAGAAAACAAAGGTTGAAAGGTTGAAATACTCCTGACGAGCTGCTCCCAGCGGACTTGAGCTGACCCTTTGGTCTTGGGGGTTCAGGCTCTGCTCTCCTTTGATTCTCTTGCTGTCGTCACAGTACTCGATTTCTGGATCACTCAGACTCCGACAGAAAGTACAGACAAAGTCCCCCCTGCAACACAGAACACAGTGAGGAGGCTGCAGGCTTCAGAAAGACACGTTCATGCAAAGTCTGGGCCAGCTCCCATGTTCTGTCTGAGCTGGCGTGCGTGAACGCAGAGGGAGGGGCTTACTTTGGGAAGATTTTGATGGTGGGGACGTGGCATTTCATGTGGAACACTTTGGGACAGTTGTCACAGCAGAGGAGGTCGCCCCCGTTGATGCAGACGGCGCACCAGTCTTCGTTGGGATCGTCCTCTTTGCCTCCATGGTTGTCAGATGCTCCGCCCCTGCTGGTCTCCGCCACCTTGCCTGCGTTTCCGTTAGTGAGCAGGAGGTTGGCCTTGCTGTGGCTGTTCTCCGTGGACATTGAGGTAGAGGTGGTTGTAGTGGAGGCGCCACTGAGACCATTCCGTTCAGAACACGAGGTCTCCGTCTCCGGCTCGGTTTTGATCCGGTCCCCGAGTCCCCTGGAAGCATCCTGGCCTGTGGATGTGGCGCCCCGCGGGCTGGTCTCTGGACTGCTCATCTGCAGGGACAGTCAGACACACCTGGTCACGTCACCAGTGACGCCGTTCTCAGAAAAGAGGCTTCTTAAAGCCAACGGCGTTACCATGCAGGCACTCCTGCCGGCGTCTTTGCCCCGTTCCGTCTTCAGAGAGGACGCCGGGCAGCTGTAACCATCCTCCAAACCCGGTTCCTTCTTCACTTTGACCGGATCTGCACTGGTTCCGGCTCCGCCTCCAGGTCCAATCCTTCCCGCAGAACTACAGCTAAAACACACACAAAAAGAGTTTGTAAATATCAGCCAGAAAATCTCATTTCACTCATGTTACGACATTTCTGGAGCATCTTTGAGCGGCGCTGTCAGAGGAAGCTTTCCTTCATCTTCATCGCTCGCCGCTGTTCAGGAGATTTTGGTTTTTATTCATCATCTTTATCATGAAGTATTTCAGAAAATCCTGATGCGTTTAATGACTACGCTCACATGTGTTCCTCCTGCAGCTTCAGTGGTCAAACGTGTTCATCTCTGTTTCTGTGTAAATGAATGTCTACCATCAATGCAGGATTGATAAACTTCACGTGTCCCATAACAAGAAGAAAGAAAATGTACAAAAACCCAACTATGCTGACTATGAATCTAATTTGAAAATATCTTAATGAATGATCCTAAATGTGTGTATCCTGATTGTGAGGCTGTTGTCACGGTAACAGGTGCAGCCCTTACCTGCCCCTGCTTCCTGTGCTGGATGTGCTGGAGGGTCGGGCTGGCGTGTGAGAGTTGGAAACGCCTGCAGACAGAAATGCAGCCGGTCATGCAGCTGCTGCACGCTCGCCTGAGCAAACATGAAGCATCTCTCCTCAGCCGTACCTGAGGATCCTGGTGACAGATTGGGTAACCCTGGAGACGTGTTCAGGTCCACGGAGCCCAGGTGAAGCTGTGTGCTCGCTGTGATGTAGCGAGACAGGATGTGTCCGAGGTTGCTGGAACCTGCATCTTCCAGCTGGAAATTTCAGAGGAACATCATGAAGAATCAGCAACGTTACCAGAGAAGCTTAGGAACTCCTGAGGAAGACCAGTGTTCCTAACAGCTGACAAAGTAAAGCAGAAATGCTCGTGATGGCTCTCTGTGCCTCATCTGGACATGAAAACAAAGATACTAAATTCTTCAGAAACCTTTCTAGATCTTCAGACTGTCGTGCATTCACTCCAAACCGGTGCAGACCTGAATCGGTGGGATCTCTGGAAGGCAGGGAAGGTTCTCTGGGTTGGTGACGGATGGGATTAGCTCGATGGGACCGATTACCGGGCTGGCGGGTCCGCGGTGAGCGTGGGCTCCTGCCATACTAGCACTGGTAGGACTGGTGGGGTTGGCATTGTGCAAAGATGCAACCGGAAAGGGACCTGCATGTCCTGGGTTGGAATGCTGTGCATGAGAGAGAATATGAAGAGAAAGAAGAGGAGAAACGATGAGGAACAGCCCGTTTACTTTGTACAAAACCAGAACAAAATGGAGGCACAGGAAGAAGATGGTTTCATGATCATGCAGGTGAGTGAACGCACATGCTTCACGACACACAAATGACTAGAAAGGAAAGGTGCAAACCCCTGATTGAAGTAAGAAACGAAACCTTTGGTGGCTCATCTCAGATTCTACAGACATCTGGACACAAGAAAAAGATGTCATGGAGGTTTACTGTCCTCGGCCCACATTCAGATAATCTCTTTCATGCTGCAGATGGAGGAAACTGAGCAGATGCATCAGAGCTGCAGTTTGGATGTTTGATCTGAAATCAGAAGCTGATGTTTGAAGTATATGAAGTCTGCTTTCTGCAGTTTGCTCCGTCATTTATTTGCACAAATTATAACAACTTTAAGGCTGAATGTAAAACGAGAAATTCCCTTTTCAAATGTATAAAGAAAAATCCTCTAGAAACGCAAACACTTCCAGTGACAGAGACGTGTTTGTTTTCTTTGCTTGCTGGAATAAAACATGTTTTCTCAGGTTTGTCCTGAAGATCTGAAGAGCCTCAGAAACAGAGTCAACTCTGTCAAAATGTAGACTTTACTGTTAATCAAAGCTGAGGGACTTTCACCTGAATGTCATTTTTTATGTGCACACGGCTACTGCTTTTATTGGATCAAAGTGCAACAATTATCAAGAAAAAAACATGTTTGGCAAAAAAAACACTTTAGAAAATAAAAAGGTTTTAGTAAAGTTTATAGTTCCACTCATAAAAATGATGTTTAAAGTCCCACTTCAGTCATCTATTGATCTGTTTTCAAAGTGTTCTCAGTAAAGTATTTCAATGATGACGATGCTGTTTTGGCCAAAATTAACAAACCTGTGTTGTTTTCTAGGACATATTTTCTGCAGAGCGGTTGTGGGCGCAGCGCCACCCCATTGCATTCCAGCTCATACACGGAAAACAAAGACGTTCATGGATGTATTTGTCTGAAAGTGGACGCATCAGAAAGGGGCGGAGCCGGGAGCTTGCGTCCTGCCCGGCGTATTTTCTACGTCACAAATATCATCTTTTTCAAACAGCTCCTTATTCACACCAGTGTGAATACAGAAATACTCAGAATCACAGCTTTAATCCCAATTTTCTTTATATATGCCCTCCATCATCAGAAAAAACCCACAATTTTTATCAGCGTGTCTGTAAGAATCTGTAATACCTCTGACGACCTGTAGGGGGCAGTGTATCACAGAGCTGATTAAGAACAGCAGACATTGATGACAGGCTGAAGTTCTTTCAGCTTAATCCTTTTAGTGTCTGAGATGAACATCCTAAGATGTGTCAGTGATCGCTTCTCCATCTGGATTTTAAAAGCTTCTTCAGAAAAGTGTTGGAGAAGCTTCTGTTAATGAGGCTGAACTGCTGCTCTGCTGGATCTACTGATGTTCTTCCACTGAATGAACATCTTTCATCATCATCATCATATCACGCTGACATGGTTCAGTGAGCTTTCTACTACAATCTCTCACAAACCTTATGTTCATATTAAATGCATAACTGAGCATGAATCTGCATTAAGATTCATGTCCTAAATTAGTAGTTCAGCTGTTAAACTGATGACATCATTAGTGGGATTCTTCAATATCATTTAAGGATCCATTTAGATCAACTGCTTGCAAATCCTGCAGCACTAAACTAACAGATGAGTCTTCGGGCTCAAACTACAGTAAAGACTCTTCATAAACGATTAAACTGATTATGTAACCAGCTTTGACCCCCCCCTCCCCGGTACCGACCTGTCTCTGTAACTGAGGCTGCATCAGAGAGGAATACTGCTGGCCGTTGGGTCTGGGCTGAGCCGCAGATATCCGGCTCTGGGGGGGTCCAGGCAGGCGCATGTGATGTGAGGAAGGGTACATGGGGGGGCCGGGCCCACCGTTCATGCCCCCGGGTCCTCTCTGGAGCTGCTGCATGCTGATCAGTCGCGGGGGCTGGTCAGAAAGAGAGCGGCGTGAAAACCAAGGACCAGCAGCAACACCTGACCCGCTGACCGTCTGCCGTACCTGCTGAACCAGGGGGGGCCCGCTCTGCCGAGCATGCTGCTGGGACATTTGAGAAGCGAGTCGCATTTGCTGCTGCATCTGCTGCTGCATCTGCTGCTGCTGCTGCTGCTGCTTCTGCTGCGTGTAGGCTGCATGCTGCATGTGCTGCAGCCGCAGCTGAGCCAGGTTGATCTGACCCGGGTGTTTGCCAGGGAGACCCTGGCCCGGTGAGATGGGGGGTCCTGCTACCATCACACTGTGGGGCTGTGTCGGTGGGGGGGGTTTCTCAATCACCAAATTACCTGGAAATAAACAAGGAGGCAGATGGAAAGTGAAACTGGGACAGCGTTTATAGAGGACGGAGACGCAGCCTTCCCTCTACATGTTCCGTTCTCAGAGGAAGCTGCAGTGAGCGGAACTATGCTGACATGTTTGCCCTTCATAAAAACCAGCAGACGCAGAGGACATGCTAACATCTGTTTCTGCAGAACTCATGAACACAATGAGTACAGAGCAGTAGTCCCATTACTTTTCTGTCTTCAGTTACTCTGCTCATGCGTGCACTAAACCATCCTGATGATTCATTGATTGTAGACTAGAACTACACTTCTGCTGCTTAAACCATGAAACCTGAAGAACTAAAACGTTCTCTTTGTAATGACCCTCTCCAGCAGCTGCTGGTTTCCGTCCTCGTCTGAATGGGGGAATCTTAGTTTAAATGTTCTGAAATGACCTAAACCTTGTACAGTATTGGTATGCACGCTTATCTGGGGAAGGGAGCTTCCTGCTTTGAAGACATATATTGGTATGTACGTCTGCTTTGAAAGTATCCTTAATATGATGGCGCACTCCCCGCAGGAGGGGACCGGCCCTCCCTTTCTGCACGCCGTGTTGTTTGTGCAAGTGTATAAAGACGGAGTAATCTGAAGGTCAGGCAGAGTCAGCTGCGGGTCACGTACGGACGCCCAGCCGGGTTAAAGCCACTCTGCCGGACTGAACGGCTCTCCAGTCAGCGTCCAGGTAGGGAACTGAGAATGAGAAACTGCCAAAGGCTTAACCCTGATGATGTCAGAGAATTGTTGATCATGATTTTGTGGGGGAATAAATTGAAACATTATTCTAGCAAAGCATGGTTTCTGTGTGATCATTTTGCAAACACCGACCGCTCCCGGACCTGAGAAATTACACAAAACATCGTCTTTAGACCTTCTTTAATCCACCTCAGGCATGTTTCAGCTTCATGGATTCTCGTGGTTCCTAAAAGGCTTTGGTATCAATCCTCTGAACAGATTCCAGTTAATGTTTCTACATTCAACTCCAAAGCTAGAAGCTCTGATGTTCTTAATGGCGTTTACTTATATGGTGCTTTTCGACCTTCATTGAAGACCCAAAGAGCTTTACAGTCACACACACATTCACACACTGATGGCGGCTCCGCTGCTGAACACTGGCGCCAACCTTCCATCAGAGGCGTTCAGTGTCCTGCCCAAGGACACTTTGACACATGGGCAGGCAAGGCGGGAATCGAACCTGCGATCCTCCGATCAGAGGCCGACTCCCCTTTCCACTGCACCACAGTCGCCCCAGTTCCTGTTTTATCCCAAGTTCAACCCTGAAATCCCAACAGTGAGAGATTCTCACCTAAATTCACCACATTTTTGGCCCAGAAGTTGGGGTCACAGAAGAAGCGCACCACCCCGTTGGACTGGGGGGCCGGTTCCAGTCTGGCCTTGAAGAGCTTACATAGCTGGTACATGATCTACACAGAGAAGAAAAGGAACTTTTATCACTGAGCTTCTCCGTTCAGATGTCAAATCCACAGCAGAGCTGATAAAAAAATGGAGACAAAATCTGAATCAAAACAGCAAACATTTGTAAAAATATCAGTTCGCTCAGCGTTTCTGACAGAATAAATGACATGACTTTATCTTCATGCAAATTTACACTCATCTTCATCACACAGCGGTATCATTCTCATCCTCTTAACAAAGCGCATGTATCCTCAGAGTTTGCTCCTTTGGTTTCTAAACGTTTTTTCTGAACAGAAACGGTTTAACCGAGCTGCTTTGCTCCATAAAACAAACCGCTGATTTACATTGATTGTATAAGCACCACTGTAAGCTGCTTTTCTCTGCTTCAGAAGTGGATTCACATCTAGTTACAGTAATGGTAAAAATGTCAATATTGGAGCTGAAGCTCATGTCTTCAAGGGTTTAGTCCCACAATAAAGAAAAATAAGTTCATGAACTAGTCTCCAAAAAGAAAACCCCTCCATCAAACCACACAGAACCCACAGCAGAACCCTGTGATCTGTGCAGCAACATACCGGCCTCTTGCTGTACAACAGCGCCGTGTTGCTGCCTGACGTGATGGCCCAGTTGCAGAACTTGAGAACGTGGCTGATCTGCTGGGCCAGTTGGGTGGTGTCTTTATGCTGAGCCACAAGCCTCATGCTTCGCTCTTTGGTCACATTCTGAAATCACAACGTTTCTGTCAGAGACATGAACTCATGCTGACCAAGCTGGACCTCCATCCAACCAACAACTCTAGCATAAGGATGGCTGTGACCAGACAAATACCCCACCAGAGGATGGGAGGAGATAAAGCCCTCTGAAGGAACAAATCCGGGCTCACACCACATGCGGTCCGGCTCAGGTGCGGACGCTGGAGCGTTCTATCCACAGCAGGTAACTCATACTGGCTACGGTTTGCTAGCGGTCCTCCTGCAGACGCTCTCTGCTGCAAACCTCACGGAGAACCTCAGCGAGAACCCGCCATTTAAATGAGACGTCATCGCAAAAAATAGGTTCTATTGTGAAAAATGAACCTGATGTACTTCACATTCGCTCGCATGGTTTCCGGTTCATGACATTCATTGCCCCAACTTCACAATAAAGTGCTACAGATCAGCTCCGGCGTCCGGAAAAATTTGAAATCAACTAAACGAATGTGGAGCGCTGCAGAGGCCGGACCGCAGAGAACAGAACAGACTTGATGCTAGACGGAACAGACTTCATGTTACGTAAAGACTCCGGCGTCCACACCGGAACCGGACCGCATGCGATGTGAGCCCGGGGTAAAGGAGACATTAATAACAGATACAGCAGAAAAGAGGAAAAACAAAAGAGGACAAACTTGACCCTCAGGGTCCATAAAAATGTCTCACATTCATGCTGTCATTGCATAAAACCCAACAAAAGCAGCAATGGTGTCAAGCAGGCGATGGGCTGGACGCTGCCTTACCTCCAGCTGCTGCAACAGGGACTTGCCCTTTTTGTTGATTTCATTAATAAGCGTAAAAACTGCAATTTTGATCTCGTGCTCCACCTTCCTGTGTGTTTCATTCAACTCCTTTAACCTTCAATGAGACAGAAACTTCAGTCAACAAGCAGCATCCAGCCGTAAACAGACACAAAACTGCAGCTGTGAAGCGGAGCCTCACCTGTGCTGCACCTGAGACAAAGAATGATGCACATAGCTGTTCTTTTCATGGAGCTTGGCCATGTTGGTCTCAATGAGACCTTTGTGGTTCTGAAAGGCTTCTTCCAGAAACTGGTACCTGTGTAAAACAAGAACAACCCGTCACAACCCTTCAAACCAGGAACTGGCTTTGAGGATGATGGAGAGAGACGTGCTAACGTTTGAATTAGAAACTCAAACTTGCCTTTTAATTTCATCCATAAACTGTCATTTTTTAGGATTCAAGTAAAAAAAAAAAACACAGGGTTTGCATTTATGCCTTAATTCTATTTTCAAAATTAGGATGATTTTATTCCTGTTTAACTAAAATTCAGAATAACATGTCTGCGTGCGTCGCAGCTACAGGGTTTGGGAATGGGTCCGTTTCAAACAAGAAAAACAACAAGAAAAGGTACAAAAAACAAAAAGAAATGTGTAACTATAAATAAATACATCAAACTTATGAGAATTAGTCATGAGTTGCTTTGAAAATAAACAAAGATATTTAAAGATACATGTAAAGAGATTTTTGACATTTAATATTTCTGAACAGGTTCTGAGGTGAATATACCAACTCACATTGGACCAGGAAATGACTCATCTTTGCTGCATAGAAGACTGCAGGATATTTTAATGAAACATTTGCAGAATCTTTTTGGGTTCATTTAAACCTGAATTGCTCAGAGTTCAGAGACACAGACATGAGGAGAAAGTTTTACTGAACATTTGGATGAAAATAGAAAATATTTCACAGGCGTCGTCATTGATTCTCCCTGAATCAATGAAACATATTTACAGTGCAGTGGGATCGGAGCTCCTTCAAAATAAAAGCATGGAAACAGTGCGATCATATGACTGCAGTCTCATCATAATCAGTCAGTGGTTAAGTTGTGAAAGAAGCTGAAAGATGGGGGGGCAGCAGGTACAGGAGGCGTGTCCAACCTACCTGTGCTCTTTGTGCTCCAGCAGCTGGCAGTCTCTACAGGTCAAAGTGTCACACGTCTCACAGAAAAGTTTGAGTGGCTCCTGTTTGTGGACCGGACAAAAAACCGGCCTCTGTCCTGATTGACTGACAGGTTCTGTGGACAGAATGAACCAGAAGTTCTATGAGGACCAAACACTTGGAAAATGGACCTGTACATTTCTGCCATGACTTTGCTTTGGGGCTTGTGGTCTCCGTGTTCAGTTTTCAGACTGACAGAATGAATACAATCACACTGCACCAGCAGGGGGGGTCTCTGCTGTCCATCACATGTAATTTGCAGCATTTACCACTCGATCTTTTTCCAGAACAAAGTCCTGATCTTCATTCATGCAGAGCAGACTGAACTCATGCTGATGTGGGTTCTTACACACCAACATCTACACAACTAAAGAGCATCAGAAGTATGCTGACGATGGGGGGCGGGACTTCCTGACCAGCGTGGAACATTTCAGCAGACGTTTGCTTCCAGTGATCAAACTGCTCCATTTCATATAAAGTTCTGCTCCATAAAATGATGTGATCTCTAAACAGGAAGCAATGAAAACCAGAGACTTTACAGCATCAAACTGCTGCACGATGGCGCCGTCAGGTCCGCCGGAGTTTGTACAAATGAAGTCCACCGCAGACCTGCAGCGCCTGAACTTCACCAAAAAACGTTTCCATTTTGTTGGTTATTTTCCCTTTTCTGCTCAGATTCTACTGCCGTCCACCTCCATCTCTCAAACGTTTTCATTGAATTGAAGCGTCAAACTCTGCTTTCGTTCATGACAGCATTAACGTGACCTTTCATTCTCACATTCATGGCGTTCGAGTCTTCTTAATGAGCTTGCCTCTGCAACACTTCAGAACTCAAAGCTTTTTGATTCAAACAAAGCTGAGGCTCTGATAGAACGTGCACAGGAGAACGTTCCACTTTGCAGGAGGGTTTCGGATCTTACCAGAAGCAGCATCAGCGTCCTCCTTTGTGCGAATTTTGTGGTCCTTGGTGATCTTGACTCTCTGGTGGGCCTCCACACAGGTCTTACAAAGCCACTCACCACACTCCACACAAAAGCCTATTGTTCCGGCATTGTCTTCACAACTTGTGCAAACCTTTGGAGAGAACACCAGAGAGCAGAACTTTACAGCTCAGAAGAGCAGTTCTTCAGAACCGGTCTTCATATGCCTTTGGTATGGATTACACGTGCAGAACTTTTGATGAAATTAGAGCATCAATGTTTTTCCAAACATTTAACTAAAGCAACAGAACAAAAGCCAGGAACATTCAAACCAACTCTCTGTGAAGATGAAAACCACCTCAGAGCACTTTCCGTTCCAGCTCAACAGCAGACATGAAAATCTGATTTATGTCCACAAAATAATCAGGTCACAGCTTCAAATTCATCTTTTTTTTACAATGATGTGATTATTTGTCCAGCATCCCAAATGGAAAGCTGTGCAGTCACGCTTTAGAGCCAACATGTCTGAAGGACACTTTGGCATCATTAGCATCAGTGGCTAAAAGCTCAGACATCTGGACACAGATCATCACCCCGTCCATAAACGAACTTAGAAACAACAACGACAGCTCCTCCATCATAACAGTAGTGTTTGGTTTTCTTACACAGTAACCAGATCTGCTCTGGTTTCCTTTAAGCTCCTTTAGAAGCAGCCGACTGGACTCAAAGATGTACAAGAAAGACGTCAAATGTCTGACTTTTCTGTTTGACGGATAACAACAAAAACTAGGAAGATAAATCCCAAACGGCCGAGTCCATGCTGGGATGTAATCTACTGTCCAGTCAGCTCTGGCATACCCATACCTGTGCAGCTTTTTCATCAGATGTACTGGTGGCTTCGCTGGTGTCTTTAACAAAGTAGTTGTCTATGATGTCGGTTTGCTTGTAGTCCTGGTGGCAAACGGAACATCGCATGACGTTTACTGCAGAGAGGAGACAAAAGAAAGAACGGGTCAGAACGTGCCGGACTGCACTCAGATACCTGCACAGAAGCCGTTTGCCCTCCACCGACCCTCATGAGGGGTCATCAGCTCAAAGCGTCTTCATGGGAAGCAACGGCTTCCTCCGTCATCTTATTCTATTTAAATGAACCCCATCACAACCACAGCAGCCGCAGCCGCTCAGAACAGTTTCACATGTGACTTCTAATGAAATAAATCCATTATAATCAGATTCCAGGATTGATCACTTCAGCTCTGCTTACATTAACATTCAAGACGGGAAGAACTGCTTTTTTAATTGAAGGTGGGGGCAGTAAGCTCCCACCTGTACCCACACACTCATCATTTTACCCCACAACCAGCTCGCTGAGGTTCAAACCGGTCTGATCCAGTTTATGCCGGTCTGTGCTGACCAGAGCAGCATGCGACCGGTCTGTGGGAGCTCCAGTTGTGCGGGGCCCTGCTGGATCAGACGTGGAAGCAGCTGGAAGGGGCGGAGAACCGACGCAACTTCAAAGCAGCCGCACGCGTCAAAACAAAAGCAGCTGTCACTTTGAAACACAGCGTCTAACCAGCAACTCTGAAACAACTCAACCACCATACCAGAATGTGGTAAGATCTCTTATGAATGAATGAATAATATGCTTCACAATAAAAACAGACCAAAAGATTTCTTTTTAAATTGGCATTCCAGCTGTGGTTACATCAGTAGCTTACATCACCATGAATGAAAATGGGGAAAAAGCCAAACCATTATTATTAAAGCTGTTCAGGTCTGATATCATGCACAGTTCTGCAGGAATGTTAATCCATAACTGAAGGCCAGCAATGGAGACAGCACGGTCACCCCAGTGTCTCTGACCTGACCTTTGGTGACCTGGGAGCATGAAGCCGATCTTGGTTGGCAGACCTCAAAACTCTAGAATGGCTGTAAACAGCTAAGAGTTGTGGACTAAGTGGAGGCGGTTTAGTGATCGCTGAGTGACACTGAAGTACAGAGAGTCACAGTAATCTATCCGAGAGGAGATCAGGCCGTGGATCGCCATTTCTAGATCACTGCGGCTCATTGAAGGTTTGGCTTTAGCTAAAACGATGAAAGCTCATTTTCACAACTTTGTCAATTCAATTTTGTTTCTACATCCCAATATGACCGCTATAGCCGTCTCACTGGTCTTAAACCGGTATTTGCAGGAACATTAAGTCAGTCATTAAAATGTAAACAGCTGGTTGGTAAACAGACTAAGCTAAACAAACATCTCTGCCCTTAAACCCTCCTTCTAGGTGAGGAAAAACTCATTTAAAAAAATCAAAAATCAACCACAGCTTTACATCATCAATGACTCAGAACATTTTTAAGCTCTTTTCTCAAACTGCCGTTTATCAACGTAACAATGAAAGGAGACATCATGCCGTGCAATGATGGAACCAGGTGGAAGCAGATATAAAAGGGCGGGACCAAGGATAGAACCTTGTGGTGCCCCACAGGACAGAGGAGCCACAGATGAGGAGGCCTCGCCAATCCTAACAGGAAAACTTCTCTGTTAACCAATACCAGTCAAGTGTGACGCCAAGTGTGAGCTGGTCTCCATTCTATTCCAATTGAACTGAGCTTCGGTTCACTCTGACAGATCTCTGTCTAAATACAGTCCGTGCTGGTCCCGGAACAACTGAACCTAAACAGCCACCGTAGTCGCCATTAGCGGACAAACCTGTAGCATCGTTGCAACAGCAACTCATTAGAATGTGGTCAGATGAATGCAGGCTCATTAAAACTACTTTTCACGTGAAACACATCGCGTCTCACACAACCTAAATGTCACAAACACTTATCACCGCACCTCATAGCTGTAGCGTCCCCAGTAACCGCCTTGCAGCAAGACTCCACCGTACCAAAGCAGCAGTAAGAAGTGTTGAATCTGGCCTTCATACAGACGTTCAAAAGCAGTCACCAAAATACAAGTTTGAATAAGTCAACAACACTGGCATAGATTTGCAAAGTGCAGCACCCTCCATCTTTCTCTTTTTGTTTTGACCCGGCCCTGTAACTGCTAGCCAATGACTGAAGAGATCTTAAAATCACATGTTTTTGTTTACAAGCTTTGGTCTGGAACAGAAATCTCAGATAGACCCCAGTCTGAATACAGACTGGTTTAGGTTTAAGACTCGATCCAGTACAAGTTAAGCGGACTCTGTCTGGAACAAATCATTTTTCCAGTGTGAATATACAAAAAAGACAAATGGGAGACGGATCTTTTTTATTCTTTCATCACCAACTGAGTTCTGCTCAAGTGTTCAAGTCAAAACTTAAACACAACGTCAACATTTAAAATAAACATTTTCAGTTTTAAATGAAAGGTTAGAATGACAGAAACGGATGACGTCTCTGAGAGGATGTTTATAAAGTCACTAATAATAAATGTTTTCTCTAAAATCAGATTTTTATAAAGTTATATTTTAATATTGATAAAGTCAATAATCTTCAGTCATCAGAAAGGTGTAAGTTAGAGGAATAGAAACCTTCATTCTTGTGGACTGAACCTTCATCACTGAAGGCTCTCCTTTGAACGGCCAGTTTTTACAGAAAGATTTAGATTTTCAATTCAAGAACTGTGACTCTGAGTCCTGAGGTCAGAGCAGCTTCATCTGGAGAGAGACCCCCCCATGAAGGTTTCAGTGAAGGAATGGAGATTATTTTCAGATATTTCATCATGAAAACATGAATTTATTGGTTAGGACTGAATTCATAAAAAGAGGATTCTAGCAAAGATGTGATTGACTGAAGCAACGTGGACGAACGAAAGCAACACTTCAGGTTTTTTACCTGTAAACACGAGCGCTCAAACAGCTGACCACAAATCCAGATAAAGCATACTTCTACCAGGTCACTGGGTTGATGGTGGAGTGTCTGCCCGGAGACCGGGAGTTTGTGGGTTCAAATGTGCAGTCAGGTCATGCCTAAGACTCCACCCACTGCAGAGCCAAAGCATGATGGGGTTGGATTGGGGGGTGAACCCCTTCATGCTCCAGAACTGTAACTACAGAACTACAGTTTACACCCCCCAAGGGAGGAGTCCCTCATAATACCAGACCATTAAATATGAGTCGCAGTGAGATGTTATTAAATCCCTGACAGTATCAGATTGAGCTACATAATTTAGGACAGAGTGGGATTATGATGTCTTAAATTTGAAAAACCTGATGCTTAAACTGCAGGTAAGCAGCCGCCTGGGCTCAAATAAACCCTTCTGATTACTTCAAATTTGGAAGGGAAAAAAGTAAAAGGTTTATCACGGCAAACAAAAAAATAAAAGGAAAGTTCCTTTTCTGGCCTATATTCCTGCAGTTTAGGAGAGAACCCCGTCAAAGGTGAAGTCCAGCAGAATGTCAGTGTTTTCTGTCTTAGAGAACCTCTGAAGGATCGGATTCAGAGAACACGGACGGAGAAGCAGCTCTGCTATCTCTAAAGACCTGCAGAAACGGTTAACGTCACACGTTTGGAATCATGAAATGACTTCAGAAGATCTGCTTCCATCAGAGAAGAAAACAGGTGATCATCAACTCCTAAATACTGCAGTAACCCTACAGGGAATATGAGTATCGCTGCCAGTTTACCCAAGGAAATCGCTTTGAATCCTGTTCAACTGGATTTATGACGTCATCCACTTACATTCAATATGGATTTTAAAAACTCTTTTAGATATGACTGTAAAAACACTTAAACTCATCAATAAAATGATAAATCCTACATTCAAATCCGTTTTCAGAAATACATTATTTTAGAGGGAACTACGGAGGACTGAAAGAGAAAAATTTAAATAAATATTTACGCCATTAAATTATTGAATAAATGTGTCGTCAATTATTTAAAAGTGGCATTAAATAAATAAAATCTGAATCAATAAATCAATTTTGAACTATATGTGGAATGAAAATATTAAAATGGCCATTAAAAAACACATTTAAATATTTCATTACATATTTAATTTCATGGTCCAGTGTGGACATTAAATAATTAAAAGTGGCATTAAATCTGTGAATATTGAATTAAAATTCAATTTTAAATGATTTAAGAAACGTGCATTTATGTCACGATTGAATGAAGAATTTCATGGTCCCGTTTGCATTTCTGTATGTTATCTGTCAAACTCAGCGCGGGTCAAACTCAGATCATCTTTACTTCATTGCTCTCGCCTGGTATAAATCTCATTATGGCAGCTTCTACCTTTGTGATCTTTTTAGTGACGTAGAGAGAATGTGAAGCAGGACTGCTGATCTCATTCAACTTAAAATGTATTAAAGTTTTTAAGGTTTTGACACACATACACACAGTAAACGTTGTATTGTTGAATAGTAGAACTTTTGTGAGGGTCGCTTAGTCAAAGCTCCTTTTTCCCTCAGAACTCTGCAACGCCGTGTACTTCCTCTCAGAGTTTCAGCGCTTGTCCAGCCCAGGAGTGGTACCTGACAACTACCCCTGACTGCAGTTTGGCGACTGGGGCGTTTCCACGTTGATCTTTGCAACATGGAGCTACGTACTCCGTTACACGTTTCCTATAAATCATTATACATGTTTCTTAAATTGTTTAAAATTGCATTTTAATTACATATTGACAGATTTAATGTCCCTTAATTATTTAATGCCAATTTTAAATAATTGACACATTTATTTCAAAATTACATTTTAAATCTATTTATTATTTCAATGTGTCTCTTTCAGCCCAAACGGACCATGAAATATTAAAATATGTAATGAAATATTTAAATGCATTTTTTAATGGCCATTTTAATGTTTTCATTCCACATATATTTAAAGATATGCAGTTTTTGATTTTTTATGGACAATTTAAGGTAATTAATGACTCGTTCATTTCATAATTTAATGTCGTTTGTATTTAGTTATTTCAGTTTGTTTCTTCCAGTCCTCCATAGAAACTGGTGGCTTTCATTAACTGATAATTGATTATTCAGTGGAGATCAATTAATTCATTACGTTTTTTAAGCCAGAAATGATGCCATCAATGAACCCAAATGGATCTGAGTTCTAGATTCGCGGCACGTTTCTGCAGAGTTCTGACCCGTAGACAGACCGGTTCTGGAGGGGCCCGGGTTCTGGATTCGGGGGAAAGCTCACCGATGTGCGTGTCGGTCTGTCCGTGCGGGCCCGGGACCTGCACGCTGATCTGTCTGTCCGGTTGGGGGATGCACTTCAGGCAGAAGGAGTGCAGGCAGGGCAGCAGTTTGGGCTCGCAGTCCCGGTTCTGGAGGCTCTGTTTACACACCGCGCACGTATCCAGCAGGTTTAGCGGAGCGGGGACCGGTGTGGAGGCTGCGGCGGCCGGAGGGGGGGACGCCTCGGTGCAGGGACCGTCGGCTCCGGCAGCGGCGGGAGACTCCGTAGCCGCGGGTTCCGGGTTGGTGCTGCTGGGCTCGGCCGGGCTAACGTGCTCGCCGACGCCATCGTTGGTTTCCCCGCTTGAGGCGGCAGCCTCGCCGCTGCTAGCCTTCCCGCCTCCATCGGCGGGTGTCGGTGCCTCGTTAGCGTCCCCGGACGTGTCGGTGTCCGTGTCCCCCTTAGAACCCGGTTCCGTTGTTGAGACCGCGTTCTCTGCTGTCGAGTCGGAGAGGCTTTTATCTTCCACTGGAGGTTCTGGCTCCGAGCTTGTAGTCGGATCCATATCCTCTTCGCCTTTGTTATCCGCCATCTTGCTTCCTCTTACAGCCACTGCACGTACGACGTAACTCACGTATGCTTACGTAATGACGCAGAAAGACAACCGCAATGGTTCCAATGACAACAACAAAACATACATTTGATTTTTAATGATTTTGTCTGTCGTTCCGGTGAAAAATTGTAATAATCGTGTAATCGTAGTTTTGGAAAAATGTTATATTTAAATAAGAAAGTGGTTCGGAAAAGTCCCCCTACTAAATTCAAGAATACCACTGCTTTAGGAAGAAGCAAACTTACTTTAAAAATATTTTGTCTCTGTAGAAAATGTAAAAAATAAGTTCCTAGAGTTACAAAAAACAATTATCCCAGTTATACCTTTTAAATTTGTAGCTCATAACAATGGGATACCGTTTGTAAAGCTACACAGTCAAATAGTAACAGCAATATTTTTTTATTTCGCCTGTTTAAGGAGGAAAAAAACAGGTTTCATTTTTCTAATGCATATTTCACCTTTTTTCATGTATTTATAAAAGCTCTATTTACTACCTAAACATTTAGTTAGCAAGCTAGATAATTTAAAGTTATTTTAAATGTGTAATTAAATATTCAGTTTGCAAACGAAACAAGTAGTTTGTAAACTACTTTCGTTTTATTACAAAGAAAGATTTAGTTTGAAAATTAAATATTTAGATCTGACCTAAAAAAATGTTTTAACTTAATATTAAGGGGAGTACCAAAATAAAAGCTGGATTTTGCTCCGAACTGAGTTGTCTCCCATGGAGCTACACTGAAGACAACCTGCTGGCCACAAACATTGGACGAGCTGTTTTATCAGCTATCCGGACATTTACGGCTGGATCAACCGCACCAGAATCCACCACATGAGCCAGGGGAAAAAGAATCAGGGGCAGTTTGGACATGGTCATGTTCAGACATGTCTGTGTGGACAGGATGCTGTACGCCCTGAAGACTGGAAGTCACCCTAGAGGGCGACATTGTAACTCGTCAGCAATCATTAGTCAAAGCTTGATGATACTGGTCTCCTGTTTGGCTTTACCTACAGTACACAGAGTGTGTGAAAAACCCGTCCATGCTCGTTCAGCAAGGAAATGCTATATTTAGGTTGAGGTGGGTTACCTTGGAGCAACCACCCACAAGTACTCGTAACACAATTCCTCAAGCTCCATGTCTGGATTCATTTCAATTCAATGTTATTTCTATTGCCCAATATCACAGCCACAGCCGTCTCATTGGACTGACGTCAGTATATGGCAAGAAACCATATCAAACATGTAAAAGTAAGCAATAGCTGGTTGTTAAACAGACTAAACTGAACAAACATCTCTGTCCTTAAACCCTCCTTCTCAATGAGGAAAAACTCTTATGAAAAACCCCTGCCTCTTTTTTGGGGAAAAAACTAAGAAACCTCAGAGTTTCCCACATGAAGGAGAGATCCTCAACCCCGGACGGACAGTTGATGTGCTAGAACTATTAAAGAAAAGTGAGCTTAATTATTTATACATGGTTGAATAACAAGTATATGTCTAAAAAACAAACAAACAAGTCTAGATAAGCAGCTACAAGTTAAGATAACAGCTAAATATTTAAATAAATAACGGCATGTTTAATAGTGGAGCAGATGGACTTCATCCAGTAGGAGTTATGGAAACAACTGGGGTTGCTGGAAGAGCCAAAGGTGGGAAAAGCTAAAGACAGGAGCGGGAAGAGCCAAAGACAGGAGCACAGACAATCCACATGGAATCAGGAATCTCTTCCACTCCTCTGTAGGCCAGTGAGAAAGAGGGACAAGAGTGTTGCACTTTGCACTGAAGTACATAAACTGGCAGATGATCATGTTTGAGAAATGTTTTAGTGTTATAATCGCTGGTTCTCACATGAAGAGCTGAATGTCTACAGTGTTGTGTGGTTCTCAGTACCTGTCACTAACATTTACAGTATTTGTTGTCACTCTATGCTTTGAATGAACAAGTGGTTTTTCAATTGTTGTCAGCATGTGGTGAAAACATGAAGTGAAAGACACTTGTGGCATATTCTTTGCTTCCTATGTTGCTGCATTGACCTCAGATATTGTTGATGTTTTGTTTCAAATTATTGTGTCAAATATTTGTTTATTTTATTTAATGAATGAAAGACAATTTGGGAAATTGTAGGTTTTTAAAGTCTGTTCTTCTCTGATGTAATGACCTGAATCTGTGTTGATAAAATACAAATATCTGATTAGAAGTTAAGAACCGGATTTTGATAATTATGCAAAGAGGGTAGAGCCGGAGTGGGATTAGCAGTGCCTTGCAAAAGTTTTGGGCCCCCTCAAACTTTTCAACCTTTTGCCACATTTCAGGCTTCAAACAAGAAGATATAAAACTGTCATTTTTTTGTGAAGAATCAACAACAAGTGGAACACAATCACGAAGTGGAACGAAATGTTTTGGCTATTTTAAACTTTTTTCACAAATAAAAAACGGAAAAATTGGGTGTGCAAAATAATTCCATTAGCCCACATTTTAAGCACCATGTGGTCTTAGCTCTTTTGACCTTAAATTTATAAAAAGTGTAACAAATTTTATTCATAAGCATTAGAAAGAGGCTCTTTTCCATTCAAGGTCACAGTGGGATCTGCAGCCTCCTCCAGCTGGTAACAAATCTGTGACAAACTCAAACAAATCTTTCTTTGTAACACAAGAAAGCAGTGTCAAAGACAAAAACATGTGGAGTCTGGTTATCAACATTTGATTTGTTTTCATCTAAATTGCATTAAGGGTAAAATTGAATCAAATTGAAAATAAGATTTTAAATTAATGTCATAGAAAAATTCACTTACTGCTGCACATTTAGGACTTCTTTTCTGTAGCATACTGTCAAAAAGGTTGTTCAAAAACTGATCATGTTTCCTAGTTGTTAAGATTTCAGAGATTCTAAATGTAGATTTGAGATATAAAACAAGACTATACAAGACTGAGTTGCGACAGCTGTGATCACTGAGCTGCAGTTCCATTCCTCAACACAAGAGGTCACTATCACGATTAACAGACAGAGTTGAGACTTTTAATTTGGAGAGTTTCCAAAGGAAACGGAAGTTTTTGGTTATCCGCTTCTAGTCTGCTCAGAAACAGACTTTCTACCATTTATTTTGTCTGTGGAGCGGACTGATCGACATGGCTGGAACGGCCTCGGTGGCTGGTGAAGTGTTTGTTGACGCTTTGCCGTATTTTGATCAAGGTTATGACGCACCAGGTGTCCGAGAAGCGGTGGGTAAACAAGAAGTCTGCTTTCAAACGTTGGTTATTAGCTAGCTACGCCGCATGGTAATCACAGTAACGCGTCGTTTCGTATAAAAAAAGTCGATAAAAACCGATATTATTATTCTTATTTATCATAAAATAAAACGTCCAGAGTTTATGAAGGTTTCCTGTTTTGCATTAGTTGCTGCTAATCCAGAGGACTCAGGTGAGGCTCGGTCATCTGGTCCTGATGCCTCCTGGACGCATCCCTGGGGAGGTGTTCCGGGCATGTCCCACTGGGCGGAGGCCCCGGGGAAGACCCAGGACTATATGGAGAGACTATGTCTCTCTGCAGGTCTGGGAGCGTCTCAGGTTCCCACAGAGGAGCTGGAGAAAGTGGCTGGAGAGAGGGAATTCTGGGCATCTTTGTTTAGACTGCTGCCCCCATGACCCCGTCCTGGATGAGCGGAAGAAGATAAATGCTTTTAAATTCTACAAGTTCATACTTTTGGAGGAAAAAAAATTAAGAGGCAGGAGATCTGCTTGTTCTCCTGCTCTGCTTGCTGCTGATTACCTGCATCAGATGTGATTAGTCTGGAAACATCTCAGCAGCAAAGAGGGAAGAGAGATGTGGGGAACAGGCAGACTGTGGATCTGAAGGATCGGGGTTTGGTGACAGTTGATGCAGATATCATGTTGGATCATCAGGGTTTGTTGTGACGTCTGGCTCATTTTAAAAACCATCAAGTTTCTAATAAAAACTGAGATGAATCATTTCTATTTGACTCTTCAGGCCGCTGCTTTGGTGGAGGAGGAGACCAGGAGATATCGGCCAACGAAGAACTACCTGAGCTACCTTCCCATGCCGGAGTTCTCAGCGTTTGAGGTGAAAACACAGACATTTGAACTTAGTTGATCGTTTTTGGACTGGTTTATAATCCTTTTCTGTATGTTTTGGGTTTCAGACAGAAATTATGAGGAATGAGTTTGAACGATTAGCTTCACGCCAACCAATGGACCTCCTCAGCATGAAGAGGTAGAAACACTGCAACATTTTTATAACAGTAAAAGAACCATCAAGTCTAAGGTCACTGTGTTTGTCTTACCGTTATCTTTCTGCATATCTGTCATTTCTACAAACCTTTCTCTGCTGTGGAGGTATGAGCTTCCAGCCCCCACATCAGGACAGAAGAATGACATTACCGCCTGGCAGGAGTGTGTCAATAACTCCATGGCCCAGCTGGAACACCAGGCCATCCGCATTGAGAACCTGGAGCTCATGTCGCATTATGGAACAAATGCGTGGAAAGTCTACAACGAGTGAGTGACAGCCTGTTGGTCTCACTGTTATAGAGTTGGTGTCCGATTCTTCTGAAGACTCGATGCTAATGTTCTCCTTCAGCAATCTGGCCTTCATGATCGAGATGGCTCAAAAGGAACTTCACAAGTTCAGGTGATTGACTGGATAATACCCGCTTGAAAAGGAGCAATGGTTACCATTGTTACACATTTCTTAACTTACACCGACAGGAAGAAGATTCAGGATCTGAACTGGCAGCGCAAAAACGATCAGTTGGCAGCAGGCGCCAAGCTGCGAGAGCTGGAGTCCAAGTAGGTTCTTTCTAAGTTCTTGTGCTTTGGATACAGGCTAAAAGGTAAAGTCTCGCTCTGGTTTTGATTCCTGGCAGCTGGGTGTCACTGGTCAGTAAAAACTACGAGATCGAGCGAGCCATCGTCCAGCTGGAGAACGAGGTGACCCAGCTGAGGCAGCAGCAGGGAGAGGAGAACAAGGAGAACATCCGACAGGACTTTTAGACGCAGTGCATCCGCCTCACTGAGCCGTCAGGTGGATTCACTGACATGAAATGACTGCAGCGGGTTACCAGACTCCCCAGGACGGATTATAAAAGGCATCGGTTTCCTCTGCTGTCTTTTGTCTTTTGTGCTTAGTTACACACAGGGCATGGTTTGAAATTCATCATGATCTGTCTTTGTAGCTTTTTACAAATACAGAGTTTTACAGTTTCTAAGTTTTGTTGAAGAAAATTCTTGTTTTTGAGTCAACTTTTGCTTTTTATCATTTCAATAAAATGAACTTTTCCTACACGTTTTCATTTGGTTTGTCTTTGCATGAGTCTTTTATCTTGAAGATGAAAGTCGCCCTCAGAATCTGAGCTTCAGAGCTGCAGCTGATCCCCTGGAAGCTAACAGCTGGGATCACCTGGATGGTTTGTCCTACTTACCTCTGAAGGAGGAGGAAGTCTCTCAAAAAAACATGTAACCCAAAGAAGGAGATCTAGATTGAGACGATTTTATGAAACGTCTGCTTCCTGTCTTCTCTAACCATCAGTTAGTGGAACTTCCTGTGGATCCACTGGACTTTGATCAGGAATCTGCAGCGTCTTTGTGCTTGAACTCTCCCATGGATCCATTTTTAAAAGGTTCTGCATCTTTCATGATCTCCTGGATGAAACAGTTTTATTGGTCAGCTGCACCGGAGAAGGTTCTCCATGTTGGTGAAGGCTCCCATTTATCCATACGAGGATAAAGATGTCAAGGTCCTCTGGGAGTCCACAGCTGCAGCCGTGTCATTCTCTTCTGTTCCTGAGTCTCTGTTGATGATGGGATGAGTTTCTTCTTGAGATCTTCTGTATCAGAGCTGACCAAGCTCGGTTCTGGAGATCCACCATTCTCCGTTTTACAGTTCTCTGCTTTCTGCTGACTCAGCTGTTTAAATCAGCTGATCAGCAGTAAGGCCAGGAAGACCTGGAAAGAAGATCCAGGTTCATGCTGAACTGAGTAGATGATCTGAATCTTGTGGGTTTGGCAGAAATTCAAGTCATTTAATTCATGAAATCTATGCTTCTTCCTGAGGTCACAGGGTGAGAGCGGGTCACACCTGGACAGGTTATCAACCTCCAAACCACAATCACGTCTGAAATGTTTTTTCTGAACTGTAGGAAGAGAAAATAGTAACTTCACACAGACTGAACCCCATGGGGATTCGAACCAGAGACCTGATTGGTATGTAATAAAGAAGACTGGAGCAACACAAACGGGTCTGAAAATTATATTATAGGGATGTTCTCGTTTGGAAATGGTTGAACATGTCCCACCTCAAAAGGAATTATTCACACATGTTTCATCAAACCATCAATATGTCACATTCCTCCAACATTCACGAGTTCCGTCCATCCCCGCTCAGCCCCGGGGATCAAACACCCGGCGCAGTGAAGCTTCAGAGACAAGCTGCAAAACCGGAGGAAGAACCGCTCAAGAATCTCGCAAACCAGGATTGATCCGAGTCAGCAGAAACATCAGTGGTTCCAGTCTGGTCCTGACCGCTTCCACACGTCTACGGCTGGAAGGAAACTACAGGACTCGTTTAGGAGGAACATCTGCTGCGGCAAAACCGCAGACTTTAGACGTGCAAAACTGCAGAGATTTCCTCTGGAGGAACAGTTGGAGATACTTGAGTCTAAATACTGAGAGTGTTGAGGGCTGGCACTAAAGTCACAGTGTCTGGCTTGTTCTGGTTCTTGTCCTGGTCTCCTCTGCTCTGGAGGAACTTCTGCCGATGCCTCTCCTCCTGACGCTTCTTCTTCTCTTGTCGCTGCTGCTCTTTCCTTTGCTTGTTGGAGACCTGCCCAAGACAGAAAGCAAAGGTTTCAAATGCAGGAACGCTGCGGGAACGTTGCAGGAACGCTGTGGGAACGTTGCGGTTCGGATGTCAGTGGTTAAGACAGACAATTCCAGGATAAACAGGAACTTTGGTGAGCTTCTCACAGACATTTCTCTGGTCTTCACCTTGGATTTCAGCACGTTGTTGCCCTCTGGTGGCGGGTTTTGCTCAGCGCGGTCCGAGGCTGCCGCTCTGCAGGCTGATTCAGAGTCACGCGGGCCTTGGCAGGGTTGGTCCAGCAAAGAGCCAGCAAGCCATTCAGCATTTATTGTTGCTGCACTCAGCTGGAGGAGGTTCTCCTCATCACCTGAGGGAGAACCACACAAGTGACAGTGAAACATATTCTAATCACAACAGACAACCTGCAAATGTAGAGGTTGTTAGTATGTGCTGGGAGGGCGGAGCCTCGGCTAAATGTTCCCTTGGATATGCTGACCCTGGATTCCTCTGTTCTTGATGGAATTCAGGATAATGTTGTCCTCTTCAGAGGAGGAGTAAAAGGATGGAGAAGGCTTTTTCTGTCTGTCTCGCTGTCCGTCTCCAAACTCGCGCTGACAGCCATTGGAACACTGAAGGTTCTGAGAACAGTGAACACATCTCTGGTAAGGATGATCGTCTGCAGGTCGACCGTGACTTTTCTGATATAGATCACACGGTTGCATCTGCTAACTCCTAAAAGCAGTTTGTTTGTTCAGAGAATAATGCTGACCTCAATGCACAGCTGAGCAGGACTCTCAGAGTTGTCTCCAATCCGCCTCACGCTGTCGTAATGATCTCCATAACGGTAGGCGATGTGCAGCTCCCTGCAAACCTGCTTCTCTGAACCATTTATCTGTAGAGAAGAAAAGAATCTGAATAATGACGCCTCCAAGAACAACCAACAGTGTTCTGTCATTTCTTACCTCCCACAGGGGTGTGTTTAGCTGATGAATGACCACTTTCACCTGTTGACTGCGAGCAAAAGCCACAATGGCGTCGTTGCCAGCAAACGTCCCGGGCTGGGAAAGGTTAGACACTGCAAGCAGACAGGAAGAGAAGTCTGATTAGAAAGGCAACAGCGATTTGGTCTAAAATGCTTGTTTTTCCACTTTTCTCGAAGAATTGTAGAAAAATTATTCATTTACTTTATTTAATGATAAAAAGCCAATTAAAATACAAATCACTTTATTTTCTCAGGTTGTTTTCTGCAGAGAAATACTACAATTTCAACAATTTCCACCAAAAAAGTCAAATCTCCATAAGAAAAGAATGAGCATGAGAAGAGCCCCACATTGTGTCAAAGTTACATTTCTTGAAATCAATTCTCTTAATATTTGGTTTAAAACCCCACAAATAGGAATTGAATAAGCGTTCATTCTGCTGTGATTCTTTTATGGGGGTATCACTTGTCTTACAGTGCTGAGCGAAGGGAACGTCATCCTCTACGAAGGGCTCAAAGTCCTGTCGATGGCTCGTCATGTAGCAGACGGTTTCTTGGCGCAGTCGCAGGTGATCGCGGGAATGTCCCTGTAACTGATCCCCGAGCGCTCGGAACAGACAATTCCTGCAGGAGACATGGGATGAACGTCTTCAGCTCCGCGGGATCCACTTCTCACCAGCTGTCAGCAGATCTGATCCAGAGGCCAGATGATCGTGGAGCTCGGAGACAAAGTGGTGACCAGAACCCCAAAAGGGTCTGATGACACGGCGGTATCACGCCAGTGGGCGGGACCTCCTGCCCCATCACACATTTATTGACAGATTATTTCTGCCGTGATGTTGGGATTAAATTTGGGATGTCAGGAAAAAGACCAGACTGTAGTTGTAGTTGCTTTAGGCAGCTGGACAATGAATTCCCAACATCACTGATCCACAAACCTACAGAGTTTGGAGGAAAACCCAGAAGTAATCTGAATGTCTTTACAACCAGATTACCTGAAGATGTTCTGGACAGAAACTCCACAAACTACCAGGACCTGAGGGCACTGCTGAAGACAGCTGTCTCACTGTCAGCAGAGGGCTGACTTTGGCTGTCAGAAAAGCACAGCTTCTCCAGCTCTTACCCATCACCCGGGACTTCCCTCAGCTTCAGCCCCAGCGCCTGGAGCTGATTAGAGAAGCTGACAAACTCGGCTCCTTCATCCCCATCCTGAGGTCGGTTCTTGCGGTCTTTCACAAAGGCCCGACGCGCTGCCCGCTCGTCCCTCTTTCGTTCCAATTCAACTCTCTTGTTGCTTCGCACGGGTTTTGCCGTCTGTTTTCTGGACATGCTGGTAGAAGTCAGAGATTCTAATGGTGTCGAGTTGGTTCTTCATCCAACAGCGTGGAGCCTTTTAGAGAAGCACAAACATTCCAGAGTTTCACAGCTGACCTGAAATCCTGCATCAACATCCTTCCATCAAGACTCTGGTTTCTATAGTCATTTACGGGGCAGGTGGGAATTCAACCCCCAACCTGCACCTATAATCATGTAAACTACGTATAGAAACGTACAGTTTAAGGAAAACTCTGAAAAGGTTTTGTGGTGAAGTGAAATATCCCACAGGAATAAATCCTTCAGCAGAACAACCGTCTGTTCAGAAAGAGTCCGCAGTTCCAGCGAGGACAAAGCAGGATGAAGATGACGTTTGTTTCAGATAAACAGTTAGTAGAATTATGATGTTTGATAACCAGAACTGATCTGAATCCCACATTTAGTCAACAGTTTGGTTAGCTTTTAGCTCGACTCTGACGTGACTCAGAAGGACACGACAGCTTCCGGTTCTCCTCCTCACACATCCGCGGAGGGAAACGTAACCGAGCAGCGAACCGACCTTTACCGTTAAAAATACACATCCGGTGAGTTCCCGCTGGTGGGGCCTCAGAACACCGAAGAAGTGAATGTCTGGTGTTGTTTACACCTGAGGTTCCTCATACGTTGACCCGTTTACGTAGAAAACGTACGGAAAGCCAAATGGGACAAACTGCACGCGCACTTTGTACTTGACAAAAGAAAAGCTCCTCTTGCATGAGGTAGAAGCAGGTATGAGGTCAAATTTGGATCAACTTAAAGGGTCTGTACCATGAAAAATCAGCTTTGTGATCTTTTAAGTGTGTTTTACGGTTCATTCTTCACTCTAAAGAACCCAAAGCAGCATTTTGATCCATTCACACATTTGTGAAAAATCCTCTAAAAACCACCGCTCTTAACCTCTCAGCCCCTCCCATACCCACTAGGTGGTCTTCACCGTGTGACGTAGACCAGTGAGAATGCCCCCTACCAGGAAGAACCTGCGCTGCAAGCCCCGCCCCCAGGCTAACACAAACACACCCTTTCCCTGCAGAGTTGCGGTGATCAACAAACCGACTCATAGAAGAAGTTCCTCCTGATCTGCAGAGAAAACAACAGCCAGCTGGTTTTGCAATGCCATGTCTTCAGTGGAGAAAATGTTTTTTAGAGATTTCTGCGAGAGATTTCTGCGTTTGTTCAGCCTTCCCAAAGAAGAGCTCATCAGAAATGACTGCAGTTTATCTTCGGGAGCTTTCGACAGAGCGGACAGCAACGTTTTGTCTGTGATCGCCACTTCACAGATGACTGTTTTGTTAACCTGGGCCTTTATCACAGTGGATTGTCCGGGAGACTGATTCCTACAATCACTGGTGAAGATGCCAGACCCGTAAGGAAATCATGCAACGAGCTGAAATTATGCAGTGCAAGCATGTAATGCAGCAGCTAATGCTATATTTCACACATGTTGCGCCTCGTGTATAGACGCTCTTGTATTATTTGAACTGTTGAAAACTTTCTGCAGACGTCTTTGGGGTCGCTGTTGTACCACGTGAACTTCAAATTCTGGATCGGACTGTGGGTGAAGACTGTAAGGCTCCACAACATGCACATGCCTCTTTGAAAAAGTTTGGTGTTTGTTTTCATGACACGCTGCTGCGGCCGGCTCCAGAATGACGCCATGATTTGGGCGTCATCCACAAGGAGCGAAAGGCGGAGCCTCAGAGATCAAGTCGTTTGAAAAGAGTCTACAGAAATAACTCGTTTCATAAATGATTTGTTCTTTGGTTTGCCAAAGGTCATATATGATCATATTCAGGGATATGGTTTACTATAAAAGGCTTAAGAAAAACATAGTAAATGTAGTTTAAAGTCAATGATAAACCAGATTGTAAATTTGAAAATAAAACGAAAATTTGAAATAGTCTTAAACTTGAAAGTACACATTGTAAACCTAAATGAATTACTGCAAATGTGAAAAATAACATTTTAAATGTGGAAAAAAAATCATATTGTAAAGTTGAAAAAAATATTGAAAATTATAAAAATAATTTTACATTTAAAACTTGAATAAGAAGAAAAGTCTAAACCTAAACCTGTCACCAATTTTAAAAAATTCACTTTTTTTTCACCTCTCCCTCTTGGCGTTCAGTTCCCCCAGTTTTCAGGGAAAAGTTACTATTCAGGAGATTGCTCCCTCTGACACTTTCTTGCTAAACTGAAATTTTTTATGACATATTTTCTTTATCGCAAGTTATTCAAGTTATGAACTGACCAATCAGAGCCCTCAGTAAAAGCATGTGACGCCACATGGGGGTCAGCACGCATCACATGTTTTTAATGAGGCATGTAATTGGACAGTTAACGAGTTACTAGAGATTTATTCTTTTAACTTCAAATATAGATGTTTTTGAGGGCCCGCTCTGATGAAGAGAGTAGTTTTGGTGTTTTTTAACATGTTCCTGAGGCGTTTTTCTCATTATGGAGGACATATATAAAGATAATTAAGACCAAAACTAAAATTTGTAGTATTTTCATTCAGTATTTTTTTCATTCAAATTGCTGTGAATGTGGTGTTGTTGACTCCACTATATCAGACCACAACTGTGTGTTTTTAATGTCACCAGTGAAATCCAGCAGGAAGCGGCTGAAGAGGCTGCAGGTTCTATTGATATTTTTAGACAAACTCCTGCTCAGATTTTACCTGCATCCTGTGAACATATTGTTGGTGCTTTAAATCACGGACTTTAGTCTTCCATAGATGCAGTCGATCCAATCAAAACTAAACAATCAAGAACCACTAAAGAAACACCATGGAAGACTGATGACATTAAGCATCTGAAACAGATCTGCAGGAGAGCAGAGAGGACAATAACTCAGTTAAATTCAGAATTCTTTACTTTTCAAATCTCATCTTAGAAAATCACAACAATCCCAAATTACTTTTTAAAACTATTGATATTTTAATAAATAAAGATTCCAACAAGTCCTCCATGTCATCATCTAATGCTGCATTTGAGGACTTTGCAGACCACTTCATGGTAAATTCAATGCAATAAGATCTAACATTTCATCTGTTCATACTGTGGTTTTAACAGATAAGCAGCATTGATTTTACCAGAGGAAACACTGGAGAGTTTTGTCCTGGTTGATGCAGAGATGCTTCATTGAGTTTTATCCCAGATAAACACCACAACCTGTCTTTTAGATCCCATTCCCACTTCACTTTTTTCAAACATTTGATGGGTTCTTTGAGTCAGAGCTTTTAAATGTAGTAAACTTCTCTCTTCAGACGGGTGTCTTCCCTTCTGCCTGTAAAACAGCAGTGGTGAGGCCCCTTCTGAAGGAGACTCATTTAGATCCTGATACTCTGGATACTCTGGATCCAACTTACCGTTTTTGAGTCAAATTATAGAGAAACGTGTTGCTTCTCACCTCAATGAGTTTCTAAATAACCAAAACATTTTAGAAAAATAGGATAAAAAATTAGGATAAACCACAGTACAGAGACACTCTTTTAAAGATTGTTTTTGACCTCAGAATAAACTGAGACTTCTGTTCTGGTGCTGCTGGATCTTAGTGCCGCTTTTTATCCAGTAGATCACCAGATTTTATTGGATAGACGTAGGAGTCTAGTAGGCCTCTCTGGAAATGTTTTAAAGTGATTTTATTCCTATCTTACAGAACAACACTTTTATGTAAGTATAGATACATGCTCTTCAAGAATCCATCAAATAAGGATCCATTTTAGGACCTTTACTTTTTAATTTACACGTTTCCTCTTAGAGATGTCATCAGGAGACACAGTGTTGACTTTCACAGCTACGCTGATGATACACAGCTTTACATCGTCGTATCTCCTGATGACCTTGAACCTGTAAACACTCTCTTTAACTGTATTTTAGATATAAAGTCATGGATGGCAGAGAACTTCTTACAGCTCAATCAGTGATTGACTGTGTGAGAAGCGATCTGAACTGAATTTTACCCCACATGTTAAAAATGTAATTAAGACAGGATTTTATGATTTTAAAAACATTACCAGAGTCCGTCCATTCCTCTCTCTTGCCAGCACAGAAGTGCTGATGCTTTTATTTTTAGTCGTTTAGATTACTGTAATGCCCTGCTCTCTGGGTTACCTCAACAGTCTCTTTCAAACTTACAACTATTACAGAACTCAGCGGCACAAGTTCTGACGAGGACCAGGATCCCTGTGCGTTTCAGGATTGATTTTAAAGTTCTTTTAATGGTTTTTAAATGTTTTAATGGTCTTGGGTCTTCTTATTTAACGGATCTACTTTTAAAGTATGAACCCTCACAGACCCTGAGGTCCTCTGGCCTTTTAGCTGTCTCCAAGATGAGGACCAAAACCTATGGTGAGGCTTCGTTCTGCCACTGTGGTTCTTGCCTGTGGAATAGCCTGCAGGAGAACCTTAGGGCTGCAGAGACTGTAAGAGTTTAAAGAAGAGGCTCAAGACTCATCTTTTAATCTAGCTTTTAGTTGATCTTATCTTCTTATTTATTCTATGAGTTTTAATGTATATATTATTTTATGTATTTTATTGTATGCTCTTAATCTTATTTTCTATGTTATGTTTAAATTCATTAGAAGTATATATATACATACATATATATATATATACATACATATATATATATATATATATATATATGGGTCACTCAGTCCAGTTCTCAGATACAATCATATCTCCTGAAAATGTTAAGTATATTAAACTTTGCGACATTTCTTCTACATCTCTGCTCATACAGAACTTCAGAGGGTCGGTCTGCTGTTGAGTCTGCTGTCAGTGCGTGAACCCCAGCGCAGGCTGCTCTACAGTGAACAGATGAGGGCCCAGAGCTATTGCAGGAATTAGAGCACACACAGGAGTGAAGCTCGATCACTGAGTGAAAACAAGAACAGTCAGCTGGAAATGACAGAAACACAACATGTAATACAGAAACAAACGTTGCTGTTCTTCAGTGGGGGGTTAACTTTTCTAAAAAAAAAAAATCTCATCTCACATCATAGAGATGCTGTTTGTTCACTGTGAAACAGCAAAACCGCTGTAAGGTTTACCCATGATCCCTCTGTCAGTACATTAAACAACTGTAGAAAGGCTTCGAGTTACATCTCAGACAGTCAGAATGTCAGAGTGAGAAAATGCGGAGTTTTAGTCTAATCCGCTCGTTGTCTTTGCTAACTACAATGCTCTGGGATCCAGCACATTCCATTCTTTATATGTGAAATATTCATTTAATGTGAAGGATCTGGGTTTTTTACATTGAATTGATTAATGAGATTTGTCATGATTGATATGTGCATTCACATGGATATAAATCTCACTGCAATTTTAACCTGCAGAGCTGACCTGTCATTCGATCTCATGTCGATTTATCAGGGCATAAATGCACAGTTCATGTTTCTTCTTAGTTACTGTGGTCATCGAACAACACACAAACACACACGGGGATAAGACACTGACAAACCAACAGAAACTTGATCAGCAAAGATGAAGGGATTTTATGGAAAGAACCTCAAAGTAAATTTATATTTCTACCTGTTTAAAATTCTGCATTTTGGAATTGTTTCATCTTTTTTGAAAATGTGGTTTATTTAGGTGTGGCTGTGGGGCAGTGGAAAGGTCAGTCGGCCTCTGATTGGAGGATTGCAGGTTTGATTCTCGCCTTTCCCTCCCATGTGTCAAAGTGTCCTTGGGCAAGACACTGAACCCTGCATTGCCTCTGATGGAAGGTTGGCTCCAGTGTTCAGCCATCAGTGTGTGAATGTGTGTGTGAATGGGTGAAAGGGACCGTGACTGTTTTGCACTTTGGGCCTTAAAGGAAAGTAGAAAAGTGCTATTTAAGTATACGCCATTTACCATTTTTGTCTTCAATACTGTCGTAATAATAAATGTTTGATTTTCGTGTCGTTTAACTACAGAGTAATCAACTTATGGAAGATAATAATTAGCTGGTCTACTGATGGCAGAGTGAGATTTTGAAGATGTTTGATGATCTTGTGAAGATGAAGATGAAATTGAAAACGACAGAGCTTGCAGGGCGATGTTTGTTTGGAAGTAGAGGAGCACTGCTCAAGATGTTTCTTTGGAGAACGTCTCTTTTCTGTGGCTCATTTGATGGGTTTTTAGCCAAACTTGATCTGGAGAGACATAATGGAGTTTGAAATGCTTTGAGTTTAAATGGAGGAGGGTCTCTGCATTAAACTGGAAACGGTTGTGTGTCTTCGCTGAAGTGAAGCCTGTTCTTTGTACACTTGATGGGCAGTTAGGATTCATGTCAACACTTTTTCAGGTTTCATCAAACATCTGATCATCCCGATCTGTGTGACCGGGGGCTGCTGTCCATGGTGCTGAAACAGTGAGGACGGCGTACAAATCAAATCAAACCACCGCGTGTTTCTGATTCTTTCTTCCCTTTTTGGCAACACTTTAGTTCTGAATTCATTATAAAAACGGACGGTTTCTCTAGTTTGTGCTGCAGATTTAATAATGTGGAAAAACAAGCAGAAATGTGATTTCAGAGGAGATGGCGATCAGCGGGAGTGCGCGCGGACGCGGTGTGCGGGGCGCTGCGGGGTGGGGGGGGGTGACTGACCAAAAGAATCACCAGAAGGTCTGCCATGTTTGGAGCAGGTACCCCCCCACAAACGAGGATCAGCTAGCCTGTGGGCCTGCGCCATAGAGGGAGCTTGCGGTTCTCCATCGGTACACTCCCGCGCACACGCGCGAGAGGTGGGAGTGATGCTGCTGTAGCTGCTGGACGCCGGGATGGGATAATCATGCGCGTCTGGCTTCGGGCGTTGGTGCAGCTGCCGTTCGTGGGTTCGGTCTGGACCGGGATTGCAGGGTGGGTCTAGCTGCAGACCGGAACCGTTTGGACCGCAGGTCGATGTTGTCGAGCGTTCTGACAGAGACCAGCGCCATGGCCGCGAAACAAGACGCAGTTTTTTGAAGGAGATCGACGGTTTTTGCGATGGAAGGCGGGAATCTGTGAAACGCACCGAAGAACCGGAAGATTCCGAAGCAGCCCTCAGAGAATTACCGAGGAACGGGCGGGTTTCTGCGGGGAATGGTCTTTCCAACGATCCGAGGAAGAAACGCAGCGTGAAGAGCGGAATCTGTAATTAGGATCAGGCTGAAGCAGCATCCGGGCGGGGGCTGGATGGAGAAGGCGCAGTGAAGGCTGACAGCGGCGGGCCGTGAGTAGGAGGACGCGGAGGGAGAGCGGGCGGTTAACGGCCGGGCGGCTCCATGAACGGCTCCTGCCCGCAGAGAGCGCCCACAGCCCAGCCGGAGCCTTTCCCCCGCCGGGCGTCAGGACGGCGGTCAGTCTGGAAGTTTTGATGCATATGATCACAACCACCATGATTTTTATGATTCTTGGTGCTTCGGTTGTAATGGTAAGACATCCTCCTCCCTCAGTCTGATCAGAATGAGAGGGTCTGAATGTGCTCTGGTGTGAGCAGGCCTGTCAGGGACATGTGGAAGTAGGTTAGCACACCTAGAATTACCTGCTGTCATTAATAAATAATCAGAGTCCGTTTCCAGGCAGGAGTCTTCCCTTCCCTTCCCTTCCCTTCCCTTCCCACCTCTTTCCCGCCTCTAGCTCCAGTGTTTCCGGTCTTGTCATTTCTTTCCTGAGCAGGAATGAATGTGTTCCAGTGGATCCAGCCTGACATGTTGACCGACTCGGTTCTTTGCAGGCGATTGCTTGTTTGATGGACATGAACGCGCTGCTGGACCGCTTTCACAACTACATCCTACCGCATCTACGAGGGGAGGACCGCGTCTGCCACTGCAACTGTGGAAGGTAGGCTGGACGCTCTTCCCCCCAAACGCTTTCCTCCATCTCAGCTGTGATGGATCAGGGCCTCCTGGTGCTTCACCAGCAGATGCTCCCGCCTCGTTCCTCTGCTGCAAACACCAAGGTGTGTAAGGAGCCATAAATAGGTAATGAAGTATGGCGGTGGAGGCCCGTTCAGTCTGACTGAGCCTCACAGACCTGCTGCAGCTCTGAAGGTTGTGGATGAAGATGCAGACTGAAGAAGACACTCGTGGTTAATAGATCACTCAGGTCTCATTCTTTAGCATTTTCCCTCTTGAAGAATTTCATTTACTTAAAGAGTGAACCTGTTGTTCTGTAACCTTTGATCTGAGTGACCCAAACCAGTTCTAGTTTCGATCATGGACTCAAACAGGCTCATAATGAAGACATGCAGGTAGGATGGGTGGGGGTGGGGGGTGTCCTCAGCAGCTGTAGGAGGCCAGTTCTATTTCTTTGGCCCATAAACCCAAAAATGGGTCATCATCAATCATTTAAAATGTGTCTGAGTCAACATGAGGAGAGCACAGGCAGCCCGCTGAACCAAAGCAGAAAATAAGCAGCAGATTGTGTGGGATGCTGCACGATGATGCACCGATTGGTCATCATCTGATCTTCAGGCCCAAACTGAAAATCACAGCGAAACATTCTGACGGGTTTCTCTGATGGTTCTGTAGCAGGACACACAGAGGAGCTCTGCTTCTCCTGCCAGGCTCAGGTCACCACACGAGTCTTCACTGACCTGCAAACACCTGATGAAAGTCATCTGCTCTCACACAAATGGCAGAACCGCTCTGGCTTCCTGTCCTTCCGGACGCCCACAGCACTCACCTTATCAGGCTGGAGGACAGCGTCATCGCATTTGGCAGGTTCCCTGGCCTGAGTGTGAGGCCTGTGGATCCAACAGACTGAAGCTTGACCTACAACAGCTTCCTCTGTGCCAGGAAAAGGGTCTCTAAGTGGATTGCACGTGTCTGAAATGCCATTACTGAAGCTTTCCTGCTCCAGATTCTTTCCAAAGTTCATCTCTTTAAGAAAAGAATTCTGCCCCCAAACACAGCTCAAACTGTAAATCCAGGAGCAGACTTTGAAGGACCTGAGAGTCATCTCAAATGCATCACAAGGAAACTGAAGGGACACCTGTGCGAGTCCAGGTTCCCTCCTCCTCATTTAAAGAGGCTTTTCAATCACAGGGTTTGCTGTAAACGAAGCTGAAAGAATGAATGGCATAGATGTCAAACAAACAATAAAAAAACGACTTCAGTTTAAGTTTCAGTAAAAAGCAGTCCATACTTTATCACACATGCTGCTCCATCGTCTTACCACGTCCTCCTGAACTTCAGCGTGCATGTGGCAGGAGCTGCTGTCCAGAGCCTCAAAAAGCCTTGCTCAGTACAAACCTGTGTCCCAGACTGACCCAGACAGTCGCTCCGCTCCACACGTCCTCCCTGTTTGTCAGGAGAAATGGCTGAGGGGCTGGTAACATCAGGAAAGCTTTTAAATAAAGTTTCCTGTTTACAGTTTGTCAGAACAGTGATGCCAGATAAACAAACAGCATTTAGATGAGACGACCAGCTTCATCTGGATGAAATCTGTCTAGCGTGTTTCCATCCATCCACTTTCTGAAGCTGCTGATTCCCTTTCAGGTTCATGGAGATGCTGGAGCCTATCCCAGCTGCTGTAGGGTAAAGGCAGGGTTGCATATTTCCCCTTTAGGTTTTACTAAAACTTATACTCCTCTAGAACTTCCCCTGCGGGAAAGGATGTGTTTTGGAGTAATCTCTGAGAAAATTAGTTTGAAACCAAAGTGAAACAGCTTTTAATGTTTTTGTTCTCACGGACAGAAAAGGTAAAAACAGAAGAGCTCCGGTTGTGAACGCGTGAAGCTTTGGCAGACCTCCAGATAACTCAGTTTGCTGCTGAAAGTGCCTCACAGAAACACCTGGAGGCCCTGAAGTGGGCTTTGGGGGTTTCCTGCAAATTGAGGATTAGTGCAGGTTGAGGTTAAAAGGCTTTAGGAAAAGCACGTCCGGTGAAGTGAAGACCTCCATCCTCTTCCTCTGTTTGTCCACATCGCAGGCATCATGTCCACTATGTAATCCCATATGATGGGGACCATTCCCTGGTGGACTCTTCGGAGAACTACTTTGTCAGTGACAGCGTGACCAAACAGGAGATGGACTTGATGCTGGGGCTGCTGTTGGGCTTCTGCATCAGCTGGCTGCTGCTGTGGCTGGACGGGGTTCTGCACTGTGCCGTCCGGGCCTGGAGGGCGAGCCGCTACTACGGTGAGCTGGACTCTACTCTCTCACTGCTGCATGCTCAGATCACGCCGTCTGAAGCTGCTCAGAGGGGGTCTTTATAAACAGCAGCGACAGAACAGAGGTGTGTGTGGGGGGGAGGGGGGGCTGAACATAAATGTTTTTTTTTTTATCCTCATAGTATCAAACAACTGTGTAGAAAACGACCCCGCCCAGTTTTAAGCTCTTTTTCTGCACGTTCTCATACTCTTGTATTGGTGAGAACTGAACAGATGAAGGTCAGTCAGGCGCCACATTCAATTTAAACGACAAACACGTGGAATTATTCAGAAAAGGTGTTTCAAACAAAAACAGCATCAAAATCCATCTTCCTGTTTTGAAAGCGTTCAGCTTGTTAAGTCCAAACGTTCTTCCTGGGAACCCTGAAGACCCACATGGAGAACTGCTTTGTTCCTCTGGAGTTCAGGAACTCGCCGCGTTCATGCAGCTGCAGATAAAACATTGAAATGCAGCCTAAATTATTACAAATAACATCACGTTTGATAAAAGGCCAAATTAATCAGCTAACATGATCATTTCCCACTATTTTAAATTCCGTTTCAGTTTTCATCTGAACTATCATAACTTTTACCCGTCAAAGTGAAAAAAAGGAAAAATCCCTTCCTGGAGTTCCTGAGGAGATGTTGCGTCAGGTAAATGAAACAGGATTCCGATAATTTCATCCCTTTTTTTTACTTCAGGTTTTAATCAAAAAAAGGCAGAGATCAAGAGATTTAAATGCAAACGTTACAGTTTAAAACAGTTTTAACAGTTTTAAATAACCCATAAAACTCAAGCTGCATTTAAACATGCTAGCTGAGGCCTGTAGAGTCTGAACTGCAGCTCGGTTTTCACTGGTTCCAGCATTGATGTTTCGGGACCAAACTCTCCAGAAAAAGCCTCCACATCCTCCCCGACAGGAGAAAACGTCAAACCAAGCCGTCGCTGGTGTTTCCGCTCCATTATTGGAGCATGATTGTGATGTGGAGATGCCCCAGATCTCCAGGTTTCACAGCGGTGGCTGCGTGTGACCCGGATCCAGAAGTTCCTCAGGCAGTTTGGGGGAAGTTTCACTGAGCAGAACTACGGTTGCTGTTCTGGGACTTTTGGGTCAGAACACCTCGAGTGTTGTGTGTTCTTCTAAGAAGACAAAGGCATGAGTTAACATGGAGTTTGGGTTTTCCTCACTCATGTAATTCCCACTAAACACCCCCCCCCCCCCCCCCCCCCAATCCTAGTTCTCCATTTCTGGAGTCAGACGTGTTTTTTAACCTTTAGTCACCGCTGGTCTGAGGGATTTCATGTGTGTGTGTGTGGGGGGTGGTCATTGTGATGGGGGGGGCGATATGGCAGGTTATAGGTGGATCTTCAAAGCCGAGCCTTCTACAGAGACAGCAGGGGGGGGTGGGACGACTCAGAAGCAAATGGCCGTGCTAAAGGATGAGCAGGCGGAGAGGGAGGGGTGGAGGTCTGTGTGAGTGGGGGTGAGATGCTGGGGTGAGACAGAAGGGAGAAAGAGTGAGTTATTTATATCAGTAAGTGGTTGTGCTCTGGGGGGGTTCCCGCTCCGCTATGGAGCAGAGGGGACCTGCAGCCAGCCCCGATGTGGAGCGTCTCCTCCTGTCCCTGTGATCTCTTCTCATCCATGATGAGGAGGAATACTGTTGCAGCAGGAAGCAGGAAGGATGTGGATGCAGTCAGGGGGGGCGGAGCCTCTGGCAGAGCAGGAGAAGCATCGCTGTGCATTTCAGAGCTGCAGCCATTCCAGCTGCTCTGCTTCTATTTTTAGCTCTGGAGCAGAATGCTCTGTTTTCCTTGTGGGGGGTGTCCTCTGGTAACATACACTCCCCATCACCTTCACTACTCGGGAAAACTGAGCTACTCCAGCCTCCATCTGACTCGGGGGGGTCATTTCCTCCCTGGGACCCCCCCACCCCACCCCAAACCCATAGAAAACCAAACATCATAAAAATTATTTTAGCTCTCAATCAAACACAGAGCAGCAAAAGAACCAAAAACTTCTGTACTTTAATAATTCAACAAAATCAGAATCTCAAAGAGATTAGACCAATCAAAAAGCTAAAAAACTGAAGGGGGTGTGTCTTAAATGAATGCACTCTAAGTGAGAAGGTTCAGGTTCAAATCCTGGTTTGGAGTTTCTCCTCGTGTGGATTTTCCAGGTATCCTTCAAAGACCTGAACGCCACAACCAGAGCTTTCAGCAGGAATTCACGCTTTCTGGTGTTCATCCTGGAGGGGATTCTTTGCTGTCAGCCTGCATTTCCACGTTCATCTCCATTCCTGCAAAGTAAAAACTGTTGTTTTACAGATAAATTCCTATAAGGAAAAATAAATGCGGGTTTGAAACTGTTGCAGTTAAGTTGCTTTAAGGTGAGGAGCATCATGCAGCTGCAGCTTAACAGAAAACTAGGAACATCCCGTCATAAAAAAGAAAAGATCTTATGCAAAAACGTTTGTCTGTTTTGTTGTTAAACTAAAGCTAAAGATTTCACCGCCGTTTAGTTGTGTGGAAAGTCAGAATCAGAGTCTCAAAGGACGTAACGGGCGTACACTCTGACAGTGTTTTATCACCTTTACGGCCCATAGTGTTTTACAGACCCGTTCACTCGTAAACACATTCACACACCTCCAAACATTAGATCCAACCTGGAACCTCCAGGACCAATGCGATGGTTCAGTGTCTTGCTCAAGGACACTTCGATACATGGCCGGGCAAGACAGGAATCAAACCTGCAATCTTCTCATTAGAGGTCTACCGCTGCTCCACAGCTGCTCTGTGTTTGTGTTTTTCAAAACTCTGCTGAAAATGTCAACACATTTCAAAATAAAAGCATCAGTAGAGAACTTTATTGTGAAACTTCTTGTTGTGGAGCTGATCGAAGCGTCTGAAGGGTTTGATGCTATGGTCTCCGCCATGGATCAGAGGAATGTTTCTGTCAGTCGGGGGTCAACTCCAGTTTCACTGCTGTATACTTAACTACACCCCCACCTCCACTTCCTGCAGATACCCCATCCTGGTCGTGGCTGCCGCAGTTCTGCAACCTTCGAGATCTCCGCCGCCGAGCGCAGCTCAGGCAGCTTGAAGAGTCCAGTGGAAACATGGTCCACATCAAGCAGAAGCTGTACCACAACGGCCACCCCAGCCCTCGACACCTCTGACTGAGACGCAGCCCAAACACCGAGTAACAAAAGATCAAGCTTAACTTCGATCTCTTCTCCCACCAACAGCCCCTTCCTTCCAAACGTTGCCTCAGAAGCCCTGGAAAACTGCCCTCCCAGCTCCCCGACATGCCCCCACCCTCTGACAGGATGCTCAGCGTCCTCTGAGTCTCGCAGAGGGTTTTTACTGGAGGGGTTTCAGTCCAGCAACGTGGAAGGAAGACGAAGACGCGTTTTTAGGGGAGTTTTTCTGTAAAAAGACATTTTCTGTGTTTATTGTTAAACTCGGCATGCTCTTCTAGAACAGGGTAAGATGGGGGGGGTCCTTTCCTTTTTCTCTCCCAGCTGGGCGGGTTGGAGGACACCGTTGGGGTGGTGCGCATGCGAGTGTCAGGTGGAGGGGGTGTTGTGACAGTCAGACTGCTGCTCCTGTAAATAGTCATGGTGTGGGACGCTCTGTGAAGAGGAATCGAACGCTGAAGAAATCCCTGTGAGTTCTGATGAACACGGATCCATTAGCTTTGTTACTTAGTGATTCAATGAATGTAAGATTCTGTTCCTGTAAAAATGTGGGGGCCAGGGAGGGGGCGTGGTCTGGGTTCTCTTTGCTAAATTATTATTGTTTAGTTAATGGGGGGGGGATGCCAGCCAAGATGAGCCAGTCAGCCCACACCCATTGATGCCCCCCCCACTCTGCACTCAACAGTTTCTTTGTCCAGTTCCCCTTCACCCCCCAAGAGCAACCAGCCTATCGGCAGGGGGAACCCTCACCCAGCCCCCCCTCGCCCTCTCTGTCCAGACATTGCTGTTGTGAGGATAAGATGTCTGTTTTATTAAAAGTGCTGATGAAGCACAAATGTCATCTTTGATGCGTGGTGGTGGTGGTGGTGGGGGGGCAGCATCAGTTCCACCCTAACAGAGATGGAGAAGCCGCTCAGGTTCCAAATGGAGAACCCCATCACATCAGGAAGGACTGCACCCCACAGGCTTCCACAAGCGGGTCAAAATGACCCGAATTTAGATCCACAGAGTTTTACTCTCACTTTGGTTCAAAACATTTGTTTGTAAAACGCGGTTCCTCGTGTTTTTACAAGAAGAGAAAACGAGGAGACATCTCTGCCAGCTCCATCCTGCAGCACACAGCATTAGAGGAGGAACTGGAGCAATCCATCAGTCTGCAGACTTCTCTGCCTCGGTTTGGCCTTCAGCCTGTGGTGGGAGCTTCAGTCGCTGCAGAAACATCCCGAGACCAGAGGAGAGGCTCTGACTCCCTGAAGCTGATGGTTCTTCATTCCTCTGAGGCTCAGCAGGCTGAGGTTCAAACCTAAAGAGAAGAAAAAAAAACCCAAATATAAACATATATATATATATATAAAAATGAAAACAGACCAAAGCACTTTACTGTGCACCACTTTCTGAGCGCCAAAACACCATTTCATTGAAGTAATAAGTGAGACATCAGTCCAGGACTGAACGCTTCATACACACCATTGAGCAGCTCCAGCCCCAAACCTCCTCCAGAGACCAACGCCTCCCTTTGTAGCTGGAAATCAACTCAGCAGCAGCTGCAGCCTGAGAGGCAGCGGCTGCAGCCTGAGAGGCAGCGGCTGCAGCCTGAGAGGCAGCGGCTGCAGCCTGAGAGGCAGCGGCTGCAGCCTGAGAGGCAGCGGCTGCAGCCTGAGAGGCAGCGGCTGCAGCCTGAGAGGCAGCAGCACCGCATCTCTCAGTAAAGCTGCATGAGAGGATTTACAGCCCGTCTGCAACTCCTCTCTTATCTGATCCAATCTCAGTCCTGAAGCCTCTGAACCTCCTCAGTTTGGACAACAACTTCATCCAGTCTGTCTCTATCTGCCATTGGAGAAGTTTGTGGCGTCATGGGGCAGTGTGGTTGGGGTAAATAGGCAGGTGGGGATGATGACCCAACCCTGATGTCCTGAAGAATTGACTCCAGCTTCATCTCCATCATTATTTTTGATGAGATCCTTTCAGTGCTCTTTTATTGGAGAGGAGAAAAACAATTAAAAAGTGCATTAAAGCCATAAACTAGACAAAAGTCATCAGAACATTAATGATGGTAAAGTTTGGAGAGAGATGTGGGTGGAGGTGAAATAAAGAGCTTTTACAGGGAGGGATCTCATAAATCCCCATTTAAAATGTTTATGGTCAGCACAAATTTCAATCATTTAAGTTTGTTTGTTTTTTGGTGTGAGAATAATTGAAGCAAGCCTTGATGTACAGAGAACGCTGCTCTGAGGGAGGAAGAGAAAACGATGTGAAGACCTGAAGGATGCTGGGAGGGCTGCAGAATCAGAAATAAAGATACTGGCCAAAAATATGAAAAATACCTAGAAGGAAAGGGAGATCTGGAGGAGGAATTTCACCTCGCTTGAAACGTTTTCTCATGTCATCCTCTCAGTTTGTTCTTTGTCTTGTGAAAGAGTTGCAGAGCTGTAGGATCTGTCAATCCTCTTCTATGTTCAGCTGAACTGTTTCCTCCTACAGCGGTCAGGGCTCCTAAATGCCTCATTAGATGAAGCTTCTTTCTGTTCGGGCAGGTCAGACCAGTGACGTGTTTCAGGTGTATATAGTATTATGTTATCATTTCTGGAAATGTTCTCATTCCAGTCAATCATATATCCCAGCTCTGACAATACAATGATACAGATGTTCATTTTTTAAATCAAATCCAGTGACATCAGCTGTTTCTTAGCTGCAGTTGTTCAGATATTCAGACAGAACCAACAAACAGCCATCAGTTCAGAGTTTGTCTTCATCTTTTAAAGCAGGAGATAATTTTTGACCGACCTTTGAGATGCAGAAGATATTTGTGGGTTTTTGAGGAACCTGCATGAAACTGAAACCGGTTTCATTCTATCTCAGAACACTGAGGGTCTTCTCTTCTTTGAGGGCAGCAGTTTGCAAACCAAATCTTTTATTACATGAACTTCATTAAATGAAGGAATAACAGTAAACAAACAGAGTCAGATGTGGAGAAACAAACATGTAAAATAATGTATTCATATACTTAAAGTAAGAAGAAAGAAAGAAAACAACCCGTTGAGTAAAATGTTTTCCAAAAAAGAGCCTAAACGGTTGAACTGACGCCAGGTGTGACAGGTGTGTCTCCTGCAGCTCGTGACTGTAAATGGGATCCGGTTCATGTAGAAACCACATCAGTGGGAACGCTTTAGCCTTCTGGATCACATAGCAGACCAGGGATACACCGTCTCTCTTTGAGACAATGAGGGTTGTGAAAGCTTCATTATCATGTTGCCTTCATGTGCCTTTGGAAATATGAGCGTTAACAAGATCAATTGTTACCATGAACAACGATTTAGGCTCCGCGCGTTTTTCTTTAAAACAAGAATTGAGTTTAAAAAAGAAACCCCGCCTCGTTTCATTCTGTGGCACAGCAGCACAAAGGAAGCAGGTTGTTCTTATTCTGCTGCTTATAAGACCGAGCTCTGAGAGTGTACGTGAACGCAACAGCGTCGACGCATCCCAGCGGTGAGGCGTTCACAGGTCGAACAAACCCGAGTCGGTCTGCCTTGCTCACGAGCTGCTGTCCTCCAGACTGAGAAGATGTCGCTGGTTCTTCTGAGCCGAAACCTTCTGGCTTTCAGAAACTCTGGGGCGACAGTGGTGAGTTCCTCCTCACACATCCATGAAACATCTTCATATTCAGCTCTGAAGTTCTGCTGTTTGGAGTTTTTCAAGTGTTATCTTGTTGAAGAAAACAGCATCTTCTCAGACTGCAGCAAACATGAGTAAAAACGGTGACAGGGACAGGTTTAAGAATGTTTAAACTACTTTTTACTGTGTCTAAAGAGAAAATCAAAACGACATTTTTTTTCATATTTTCACCATTTATTGTCCTCCAAGAGTCAGTTAAGTAACCAAAGAGACGCCGTGATGTAACTCTGCTGCCAGTTCTTTATAACTACCACAAGGGGGCGACACACTTCGTTTTCATTAGTTTGGTTAGAAAAAAGTGTAGTCACCTGTAACCTGTTCAGATTCAGCTATACAAACGTAAGTTTGTTACTTTTATTTTTTATTTGAGTACAAATGTTTGAAAGGAAGAAAAAGACTTTTCTATTCAATTACAGCCCAATATTACAACACAACAGTCTCAATGGGCTTCACACCGTCTAACACAAACATTCAATCTGCAACATCACCATATGTTCACTTAAGTCAGATACAACTGTTTTTGATACACCTGAAAAAGTGTTATCAGCATTCATAGATCAATACCTGCTGCATCAATCATTCCCAGATGGTGCGATTTGCTCAGACCGCCGCTGCTCCAGCTCCAGAGCCCAGGATGAAGACGTTCCAGGTGTACCGCTGGGACCCGGACAAGCCCGGTGACAAACCCCGAATGCAGACGTATGAAGTTGACCTCAACACGTAAGCAGTCATTATGAGATGGATGGAACTGGAATTAAAACATCTTAAAAAATGAAAGGCTGACCCCCTTCCTGTTTGCACAGTTGTGGCCCCATGGTCCTGGACGCTCTTATAAAGATCAAGAATGAAACTGACCCCACACTCACATTCAGGCGCTCCTGTCGTGAAGGTAGGAAGAGAAGTTCTCTGGTCTGGCAACATCTAAAGCTGTGTTTGACGTAAACAGCTGTGCATTTCTGCAGGTATCTGTGGTTCGTGTGCGATGAACATCAATGGAGAAAACACACTGGCCTGTCTGAACAGAATCAACAGTAACTTAACCAAACCCACCAAAATCTACCCGCTGCCACACATGTACGTCGTCAAAGATCTGGTGCCGGTGAGTGCTAAGTAACTGATGTGAAGTTTGTGAACATGAACTTATTGTAGGAGTAAAAACAGGATGAAACCATGACAGCATATCTGCTGTGCTGTTGTCCCTTCAGGACATGAGCAACTTCTATGCGCAGTACAAATCGATAGAGCCGTACCTGAAGAAGAAGGATGAGAGTCAGGAGGGGAAGACGCAGTATCTTCAGTCCGTGGAGGACAGACAGAAACTGGTGAGAAGCTCTGACCTCGCAAACAGCCTCAGCATTCATTCTGCACCGTGACTTGACTGCTTCACAGCCGATTGTTCAGGGCCAAACAGGTTTCCTTTGATGCATCAGATGAAATGGACGTTATCAGTGTAGAGGAGACTTTCCTGTTGAAGCCTGCTGAGCAGCTGATGGCTTCAGTTTGTTTGTGTCTTGTAAATACACCCCAGTCCATTCCGTAGTTTTGTGCATTTATTTCTTTAACAAAAATAGTGAGAGAAAATAATACGATTGCTATGTGGGCTATGATTGAATGAATTTGAAAAGCAAAGGGAGGAAAAGGAGCCTGCAAAGAAAACTGTAGCAACAACAAGTGAAAAATGCCTAACTTTAACATAAACTAGCAAATGTGCAAAGAAAAACTACATTCTGGCTCCTACAATCAGTATGAAAGAAATGTTGACTTCAGTTGCAGAGTCATCATTCACATCAACAGAGACAGCGTTGTGCATTTATGTTTTCTGTAACCCTGTGGACTTCTGCAGGATGGCCTGTATGAATGCATCCTCTGCGCTTGCTGTAGCACCAGCTGTCCCAGCTACTGGTGGAATGGAGACAAATACCTGGGACCTGCTGTCCTCATGCAGGTACGTCAACACGCGTCTGACAACACAGCTTTTCTTCACCCTTCAATTCAGATGGTAACAGTGGAATCTGAGCTTACATGTACATTTCAGTGCATACGTTTAGCAGCCACAGTTCTGATAAAGATCACTGCATTTCAAATGTGCATCAATCATACTGCAAACCAAAGCTTCCTGATGTCATCTGCAGGCTTATCGGTGGATGATTGACTCTCGGGATGAGTTCACAGAGGAACGATTGTCCAAACTCCAGGACCCCTTTTCCCTTTACCGCTGCCACACAATCATGAACTGCACCAAGACTTGCCCTAAGGTATGAAAGTCTGTCCTCTCTCAGCCACGTTCTTGCTCATTTGATTTGTTTCATCTCGTTTTCTTCTTACAGGGTCTCAACCCAGGAAAGGCCATTGCAGAGATCAAGAAAATGATGGCCACGTACAGAGAAAAGACAGCCGCCACGTCATGAGTGACTGGAAAGGAGATGGGCTCACCTGTTCAGGGCTGACCTCTGCCGTGTTGCTTCTTAACACCTTTGTTGTGTCAGGGCCGGTGTGGATGTGATGGCTGTGACTGTAGACGGGGATGGAGGAAAAGGCTGAGAAGAAGCCTTCTGTAAAGAAAAACAGGAAGGGAATGCTTGTGTCCTTCAACATAAAAGCTTTTGCTGTTAACAGAATAAATGCAGATAGATTGCATGCTGTTTCTTTGTAACTATGTGAATTGTGTATTTAATGGCGATTGGTAGTGCTAACAGCAGGCCAGAGAAGAACAGTTCTTTCAATGACTTCTAGCAGCCTAAATGAACATCTAATAAGACAAAAACTTCACTTTGTTTTAGATGCAATGTTCTGAGTTTTTTGTGAAAAGGAAAATGTCCATTTAAATCATGCGACAAAACACAGATGTCGTCAGTTTCATAGCTTTGTGTTGAACTTTGTGCAGAAACTCAGAGCACTTGCTATGAAAACTATCAGTTATTCATTGTTGGTCAGTCAGAATCTAGAGTGAAAAATGTAGTTTGTAAATGAATTCATGAAAATTAATAAATCCAACATCACAAATGTATGTAGATGAGCTTACATCGCAGCTTCATTTCCTTGTTTATGAGCTGTCAGTGTGACGTCACGGCCACGGCGTGTTCCTGAGACGCGCAAGTTGTTATTTTGGCCCGCGCGTGTTGCCGTAGGCAGGGAAGCCGCTGCGGGTTCAAGGAAAGCGTGACTGTTTTTGCGTCTAAAAGGACATCTTTAACTCTCACCGACAGGCGGAATGCGGAGACCGTGACCGGATTATGGACATTACCAGTACGTCTGGAATTAACGCTTTTAATAAACATTTTTACTCTAGATATCAGCCGATTGTTAGCTAACTGTTAGCTTTAGCGGTCACGTCTGAGTCTGCGCGAAGAGGACAGAAACAAATAAAGTCACTGATCTCCGCGTAAAGACCGAGTCAGGAAAGTTATTCCCATTTCTGCAGGCATTTGGGAAAATTACTTTCCCAAGTCTGTCAGGTTTATTAAGTTTGTTTGACTTTAGCTTCAGAAAGCTGAAAGTTTTATCGCTGTTTTCAGTTTCCCTCTGATTATGATGAAGAATAAACAAGTCAAACTGTTGGCAGAAATTACAGTCAGACTCCTGACTGTAATAAAGCTCAAGCTCTTTAGAATATTAACGGTGACTAAATGTTCATGATTCATATCATTTGGGTGTAAAATGATCTTTTCATGTTTTCTTTGGACTCTATTTTGATGTTAATATAGATCATTTTAAATGAATTAGATCCACCAAGAACCTTACATGCTCACATCTTTACCTTCAGGTTAAACTGACAGCGTCAGGTAAAATTAAATGATCACATTTAAATGGATCTTACAAGAAATCATCGGTAAAGACAGCTGGAAACTGATGGTAGACTTCCTAAAGGGCTGAAACTTTCAATCACTCAACGTTTGTGAAAACAATCTTCTAGTATTTTTTTTTTTTGATGACGTCTCTGTCGAGCTCCTTTAGGAAAACTAAAACACTCGGATTCCTTATTCAGGCTTAAATGATCTTTCAGAAGACAATCATTTATGAAACAATTCAGGTTTTTTCAAGCAGGATCTGTCCGTTTACGTTTCATTTTGACGCTCAGGTGGATGGAGTTGGAAATGTTTCTGAATGTAACGCTCAGCTGGTTAGTTTTAGTCCTGGACAGAGGCCCCTCCTCTTAACCTCTTTCTGTTTTGAGCGTTTTTAAGCTTTAGTCATAGTTACATCAGATTTTGTGTATTTTGTTTTACCAGAAGGTGTTGCCGGAGACACTGAAGAAAATCAATTGTAACACACAAGAACAAATTATACACTTTAGCTAAAAAAGTCCTTACGTTTATTCTCAACTAAAACAAAATGTTAAAACAACTTCATTCTAAGGTTTCAAAAATAAATGAAGCGGCATGTGACATTTCCTACACGATGGCGGCTACAGACGGCATGTTCTCTATGTAAAACCTTCATTCTTCTCAGAGCTTGTTCCTTTCAGCTGAACAGCTCTCCTAAATCCTATTCTGATTGTCTCCTCCTGTCTGGTCGAAGCTGCTCCCACCTTCATGCTGGGATTTATACAGACTTTTTGTGCAATGTCTTGGTCTTTTTGTTTGTTTGTGACCCTGGCAGAAAGTTTTCTCTCCGTCTTTTGCACCATCAGCTCAGACGTGTCTGTGTCCTGGTTGAGCTGCCTGAGCGTTTCCTCTTTTTGAGAAGCAGAACATTTGGAACAGCAACAGGAAGCCTGAAGCAGAAACTGAAAGTCTGGACTCCACGATGACCAAACCCTGTAAATACTTTAGGAATTTGCTGCATGTGCCAGAACCAGAAACTGGGTTTTTTTAAAGGTCATGTTGGTGAGATGTTTGCAGCTGACTGGAATTCCTGTGTGTTGACATGCATCTGTCACGTGATCAGCTGTCTGTCAGGTTCAACATGGGAATCAGTGCTGACTGGAAAACTGCAGTAATTTAATCTGAGGCTCTTGGCTGAACCGGCCTGGTTCGAGCTGAGGGATCACGTGGTCCAGATGGAGTAACTCCACCCTGATCAACGCAGACTCGATCCTTCTGGATGGTCGGAGGTCCATGTGGTTCCAGCTGTGGTCTGAGGGGGAACCTGTTGACGTTGAGACAAAACATGGTGACGCTGAGACAAGACATGGTGACGTTGAGGCGGAACATGGTGACGCTGAGGCAAAACATGGTGACGTTGAGGCGGAACATGGTGACGCTGAGACAAAACATGGTGACGTTGAGGCGGAACATGGTGACGCTGAGACAAAACATGGTGATAATGAGACAAAACATGGTGACGCTGAGACAAGACATGGTGACGTTGAGGCGGAACATGGTGACGCTGAGACAAACATGGTGACGCTGAGACAAAACATGGTGACGTTGAGATGTAAAATAGTGACGCTGAGACAAAACATGGTGACGTTGAGGCGGAACATGGTGACGTTGAGACAAAACATGGTGACGTTGAGGCGTAAAATAGTGACGCTGAGACAAAACATAGTGACGCTGAGACAAAACATGGTGACGCTGAGGCGGAACATGGTGACGTTGAGGCGGAACATGGTGACGCTGAGACAGAACATGGTGACGCTGAGACAAAACATGGTGACGTTGAGGCGGAACATGGTGACGCTGAGACAAAACATGGTGACGCTGAGGCGGAACATGGTGACGCTGAGACAAAACATGGTGACGTTGAGGCGGAACATGGTGACGCTGTGTTTTTAAAATTCCATCTGTTTTCATGAAGCACTTTGAGTTACAGCATTGAAAAATGCTGTACAAATGCAGTTTGATTTGATCCGAGCAGATAAAGCTGTCAGAGCCACAGCAGGAGCTCACATTTCTCCTGCGGTTCCTCGTCTAATTATTCTAATGTGGAGATGGTTTGAACATATGAACGAGATCAGAAAAGAGTCGGAAGCTTTAAAAATGGCCTTTGAATCTGAAACAGGAAGTTTTGAAAGACGTGAGCCGCACAGATCAGTAAAGAACGTTAATCAAAGACAAGATTGCAGCTCATGGGTTCCATATAAAGAACCAACATTCTGCGTTCGATGTTCAGAGAACATAGCCAAAAACACTGAGGTCACCAGCAGCGTGACCACGTGAAATCACAAGGTTGAGCAGATTTCTGCTGCGTGGGACAAATGCTGATGAAGCAGCAGTCTACACCCTGCTGGTTTCAGATAGTTGGAGCTTAGTTTCAGTGATGGAGCTGATGAAAGCTGTCAGAGACCAGCAAGCGGCAATATAAAAGGTAAGACATCTAAATCAGGTTCTTCCTCTGCAGGATCTGAGAATTGTCTGTGTTGTCGTTTTCTCTCAGGACTCAGACAACGAAGTTCTTCAAGGAAACTCTGAGATGTTTGAGGTTTCATCCAATAGAAACTTTCACAATCAAATCAAACTCTACATTCAGTTTACTTTCTGGAGATGTTCTAATTCATTATTTCAAATAACAGTTTTCTTCAACCTTCAGAATTCGGTTCTCTGAATCCGTCATCTGAGAACTTTGACCGAAAGATCACATCTAAAAATTCAGCTGCCGCTTCAGCTTCAAAACGTTGAACTGGTTTCTGTTTAGTGGTTTTCCTCACAGAAGCTTCTCTGCTGAAGCTGCTTCAAATGACACAGCAGGTTCTGCTGGTTCTATTTGTGCTGCTCCAGGTTCTGCTGGTTCTATTAGTGCTGTTCCATGTTCTGCTGGTTCTATTTTTGCTGCTCCAGGTTCTGCTGCTCCAGGTTCTGCTGGTTCTATTTGTGCTGCTCCAGGTTCTGCTGCTCCAGGTTCTGCTGGTTCTATTTGTGCTGCTCCAGGTTCTGCTGTTCCATGTTCTGCTGGTTCTATTTTTGCTGCTCCAGGTTCTGCTGCTCCAGGTTCTGCTGGTTCTATTTGTGCTGCTCCAGGTTCTGCTGCTGCAGGTTCTGCTGGTTCTATTTGTGCTGCTCCAGGTTCTGCTGGTTTGTGTTTTTAACAATGACTCGTATCTACAAATGGCCTGAGTCATCACACAGACGACCCTCATGGAGGCCTGTACATTTGTAGAACCCTCTCAGAACCGGTTCTTGAAGCCGGTTACCCTGGCAGAAAGTTTTCTCTCCGTCTTTTGCACCATCAGCTCAGACGTGTCTGTGTCCTGGTTGAACTGCCTGAGCGTTTCCTCTTTTTGAGAAGCAGAACATTTGGAACAGCAACAGGAAGCCTGAAGAAGAAACTGAAAGTCTGGACTCCACGATGACCAAACCCTGTAAATACTTTAGGAATTTGCTGCGTGTGCCAGAACCAGAAACTGGGTTTTTTTAAAGGTCATGTTGGTGAGATGTTTGCAGCTGACTGGAATTCCTGTGTGTTGACATGCATCTGTCACGTGATCAGCTGTCTGTCAGGTTCAACATGGGAATCAGTGCTGACTGGAAAACTGCAGTAATTTAATCTGAGGCTCTTGGCTGAACCGGCCTGGTTCGAGCTGAGGGATCACGTGGTCCAGATGGAGTAACTCCACCCTTATCAACGCAGACTCGATCCTTCTGGATGGTCGGAGGTCCATGTGGTTCCAGCTGTGGTCTGAGGGGGAACCTGGTGACGCTGAGACAAAACATGGTGTCGTTGAGGCGGAACATGGTGACGTTGAGACAAAACATGGTGACGTTGAGGCGGAACATGGTGACAATGAGACAAAACATGGTGACGTTGAGGCGGAACATGGTGATGTTGAGACAAAACATGGTGACGTTGAGGCGGAACATGGTGACGTTGAGACAAAACATGGTGACAATGAGACAAAACATGGTGACGCTGAGACAAAACATGGTGACGTTGAGGCGGAACATGGTGACGTTGAGACAAAACATGGTGACGTTGAGGCGGAACATGGTGACGTTGAGGCGGAACATGGTGACGTTGAGACGGAACATGGTGACGTTGAGACAAAACATGGTGACGCTGAGGCGGAACATGGTGATGTTGAGACAAAACATGGTGACGTTGAGGCGGAACATGGTGACGTTGAGACAAAACATGGTGACGCTGAGGCGGAACATGGTGACGTTGAGGCGGAACATGGTGACGCTGAGACAAAACATGGTGACGCTGAGGCGGAACATGGTGACGTTGAGACAAAACATGGTGACGCTGAGACAAAACATGGTGACGCTGAGGCGGAACATGGTGACGCTGAGACAAAACATGGTGACGCTGAGGCGGAACATGGTGACGCTGTGTTTTTAAAATTCCATCTGTTTTCATGAAGCACTTTGAGTTACAGCATTGAAAAATGCTGTACAAATGCAGTTTGATTTGATCCGAGCAGATAAAGCTGTCAGAGCCACAGCAGGAGCTCACATTTCTCCTGCGGTTCCTCGTCTAATTATTCTAATGTGGAGATGGTTTGAACATATGAACGAGATCAGAAAAGAGTCGGAAGCTTTAAAAATGGCCTTTGAATCTGAAACAGGAAGTTTTGAAAGACGTGAGCCGCACAGATCAGTAAAGAACGTTAATCAAAGACAAGATTGCAGCTCATGGGTTCCATATAAAGAACCAACATTCTGCGTTCGATGTTCAGAGAACATAGCCAAAAACACTGAGGTCACCAGCAGCGTGACCACGTGAAATCACAAGGTTGAGCAGATTTCTGCTGCGTGTGACAAATGCTGATGAAGCAGCAGTCTACACCCTGCTGGTTTCAGATAGTTGGAGCTTAGTTTCAGTGATGGAGCTGATGAAAGCTGTCAGAGACCAGCAAGCGGCAATATAAAAGGTAAGACATCTAAATCAGGTTCTTCCTCTGCAGGATCTGAGAATTGTCTGTGTTGTCGTTTTCTCTCAGGACTCAGACAACGAAGTTCTTCAAGGAAACTGAGATGTTTGAGGTTTCATCCAATAGAAACTTTCACAATCAAATCAAACTCTACATTCAGTTTACTTTCTGGAGATGTTCTAATTCATTATTTCAAATAACCGTTTTCTTTAACCTTCAGAATTCGGTTCTCTGAATCCGTCATCTGAGAACTTTGACCGAAAGATCACATCTAAAAATTCAGCTGCCGCTTCAGCTTCAAAACGTTGAACTGGTTTCTGTTTAGTGGTTTTCCTCACAGAAGCTTCTCTGCTGAAGCTGCTTCAAATGACACAGCAGGTTCTGCTGGTTCTATTTGTGCTGCTCCAGGTTCTGCTGGTTCTATTAGTGCTGCTCCAGGTTGTGCTGGTTCTATTTGTGCTGCTCCAGGTTCTGCTGTTCCATGTTCTGCTGGTTCTATTTTTGCTGCTCCAGGTTCTGCTGCTCCAGGTTCTGCTGGTTCTATTAGTGCTGCTCCAGGTTCTGCTGGTTCTATTTGTGCTGCTCCAGGTTCTGCTGTTCCATGTTCTGCTGGTTCTATTTGTGCTCCTCCAGGTTCTGCTGTTCCATGTTCTGCTGGTTCTATTTTTGCTGCTCCAGGTTCTGCTGCTCCAGATTCTGCTGGTTCTATTTGTGCTGCTCCAGGTTCTGCTGTTCCATGTTCTGCTGGTTCTATTTGTGCTCCTCCAGGTTCTGCTGTTCCATGTTCTGCTGGTTCTATTTGTGCTGCTCCAGGTTCTGCTGCTCCAGGTTCTGCTGGTTCTATTTGTGCTGCTCCAGGTTCTGCTGGTTTGTGTTTTTAACAATGACTCGTATCTACAAATGGCCTGAGTCATCACACAGACGACCCTCATGGAGGCCTGTACATTTGTAGAACCCTCTCAGAACCGGTTCTTGAAGCCGGTTACCCTGGCAGAAAGTTTTCTCTCCGTCTTTTGCACCATCAGCTCAGACGTGTCTGTGTCCTGGTTGAGCTGCCTGAGCGTTTCCTCTTTTTGAGAAGCAGAACATTTGGAACAGCAACAGGAAGCCTGAAGAAGAAACTGAAAGTCTGGACTCCACGATGACCAAACCCTGTAAATACTTTAGGAATTTGCTGCGTGTGCCAGAACCAGAAACTGGGCTTTTTTAAAGGTCATGTTGGTGAGATGTTTGCAGCTGACTGGAATTCCTGTGTGTTGACATGCATCTGTCACGTGATCAGCTGTCTGTCAGGTTCAACATGGGAATCAGTGCTGACTGGAAAACTGCAGTAATTTAATCTGAGGCTCTTGGCTGAACCGGCCTGGTTCGAGCTGAGGGATCACGTGGTCCAGATGGAGTAACTCCACCCTTATCAACGCAGACTCGATCCTTCTGGATGGTCGGAGGTCCATGTGGTTCCAGCTGTGGTCTGAGGGGGAACCTGTTGACGTTGAGACAGAACATGGTGACGCTGAGACAAAACATTGTGTCGTTGAGGCGGAACATGGTGACGTTGAGGCGGAACATGGTGACGTTGAGACAAAACATGGTGACGCTGAGACAAGACATGGTGACGTTGAGGCGGAACATGGTGACGCTGAGGCAAAACATGGTGACGTTGAGGCGGAACATGGTGACGCTGAGACAAAACATGGTGACGTTGAGGCGGAACATGGTGACGCTGAGGCGGAACATGGTGACGCTGAGACGGAACATGGTGACGTTGAGGCGGAACATGGTGACGCTGTGTTTTTAAAATTCCATCTGTTTTCATGAAGCACTTTGAGTTACAGCATTGAAAAATGCTGTACAAATGCAGTTTGATTTGATCCGAGCAGATAAAGCTGTCAGAGCCACAGCAGGAGCTCACATTTCTCCTGCGGTTCCTCGTCTAATTATTCTAATGTGGAGATGGTTTGAACATATGAACGAGATCAGAAAAGAGTCGGAAGCTTTAAAAATGGCCTTTGAATCTGAAACAGGAAGTTTTGAAAGACGTGAGCCGCACAGATCAGTAAAGAACGTTAATCAAAGACAAGATTGCAGCTCATGGGTTCCATATAAAGAACCAACATTCTGCGTTCGATGTTCAGAGAACATAGCCAAAAACACTGAGGTCACCAGCAGCGTGACCACGTGAAATCACAAGGTTGAGCAGATTTCTGCTGCGTGTGACAAATGCTGATGAAGCAGCAGTCTACACCCTGCTGGTTTCAGATAGTTGGAGCTTAGTTTCAGTGATGGAGCTGATGAAAGCTGTCAGAGACCAGCAAGCGGCAATATAAAAGGTAAGACATCTAAATCAGGTTCTTCCTCTGCAGGATCTGAGAATTGTCTGTGTTGTCGTTTTCTCTCAGGACTCAGACAACGAAGTTCTTCAAGGAAACTCTGAGATGTTTGAGGTTTCATCCAATAGAAACTTTCACAATCAAATCAAACTCTACATTCAGTTTACTTTCTGGAGATGTTCTAATTCATTATTTCAAATAACCGTTTTCTTTAACCTTCAGAATTCGGTTCTCTGAATCCGTCATCTGAGAACTTTGACCGAAAGATCACATCTAAAAATTCAGCTGCCGCTTCAGCTTCAAAACGTTGAACTGGTTTCTGTTTAGTGGTTTTCCTCACAGAAGCTTCTCTGCTGAAGCTGCTTCAAATGACACAGCAGGTTCTGCTGGTTCTATTTGTGCTGCTCCAGGTTCTGCTGGTTCTATTAGTGCTGCTCCAGGTTCTGCTGGTTCTATTTGTGCTGCTCCAGGTTCTGCTGGTTCTATTTTTGCTGCTCCAGGTTCTGCTGGTTCTATTTGTGCTGCTCCAGGTTCTGCTGTTCCAGGTTCTGCTGGTTCTATTTTTGCTGCTCCAGGTTCTGCTGCTCCAGGTTCTGCTGGTTCTATTTGTGCTGCTCCAGGTTCTGCTGCTCCAGGTTCTGCTGGTTCTATTTGTGCTGCTCCAGGTTCTGCTGGTTTGTGTTTTTAACAATGACTCGTATCTACAAATGGCCTGAGTCATCACACAGACGACCCTCATGGAGGCCTGTACATTTGTAGAACCCTCTCAGAACCGGTTCTTGAAGCCGGTTACCCTGGCAGAAAGTTTTCTCTCCGTCTTTTGCACCATCAGCTCAGACGTGTCTGTGTCCTGGTTGAGCTGCCTGAGCGTTTCCTCTTTTTGAGAAGCAGAACATTTGGAACAGCAACAGGAAGCCTGAAGAAGAAACTGAAAGTCTGGACTCCACGATGACCAAACCCTGTAAATACTTTAGGAATTTGCTGCGTGTGCCAGAACCAGAAACTGGGCTTTTTTAAAGGTCATGTTGGTGAGATGTTTGCAGCTGACTGGAATTCCTGTGTGTTGACATGCATCTGTCACGTGATCAGCTGTCTGTCAGGTTCAACATGGGAATCAGTGCTGACTGGAAAACTGCAGTAATTTAATCTGAGGCTCTTGGCTGAACCGGCCTGGTTCGAGCTGAGGGATCACGTGGTCCAGATGGAGTAACTCCACCCTTATCAACGCAGACTCGATCCTTCTGGATGGTCGGAGGTCCATGTGGTTCCAGCTGTGGTCTGAGGGGGAACCTGTTGACGTTGAGACAGAACATGGTGACGCTGAGACAAAACATGGTGTCGTTGAGGCGGAACATGGTGACGTTGAGGCGGAACATGGTGACGTTGAGACAAAACATGGTGACGCTGAGACAAGACATGGTGACGTTGAGGCGGAACATGGTGACGCTGAGGCAAAACATGGTGACGTTGAGGCGGAACATGGTGACGCTGAGACAAAACATGGTGACGTTGAGGCGGAACATGGTGACGCTGAGACAAAACATGGTGATAATGAGACAAAACATGGTGACGCTGAGGCGGAACATGGTGATGTTGAGACAAAACATGGTGACAATGAGACAAAACATGGTGACGCTGAGACAAGACATGGTGACGTTGAGGCGGAACATGGTGATGTTGAGACAAAACATGGTGACGTTGAGACGGAACATGGTGACGTTGAGACAAAACATGGTGACGTTGAGGCGGAACATGGTGACGTTGAGGCGGAACATGGTGACGTTGAGGCGGAACATGGTGACGTTGAGACAAAACATGGTGACGCTGAGGCGGAACATGGTGACGCTGAGACAAAACATGGTGACGTTGAGACGGAACATGGTGACGTTGAGACAAAACATGGTGACGCTGAGGCGGAACATGGTGACGTTGAGACAGAACATGGTGACGCTGAGACAAAACATGGTGACGCTGAGGCGGAACATGGTGACGCTGAGACAAAACATGGTGACGCTGAGACAAAACATGGTGACGTTGAGACAAAACATGGTGACGTTGAGGCGGAACATGGTGACGCTGAGGCGGAACATGGTGACGCTGAGGCGGAACATGGTGACGCTGAGACGGAACATGGTGACGTTGAGGCGGAACATGGTGACGCTGTGTTTTTAAAATTCCATCTGTTTTCATGAAGCACTTTGAGTTACAGCATTGAAAAATGCTGTACAAATGCAGTTTGATTTGATCCGAGCAGATAAAGCTGTCAGAGCCACAGCAGGAGCTCACATTTCTCCTGCGGTTCCTCGTCTAATTATTCTAATGTGGAGATGGTTTGAACATATGAACGAGATCAGAAAAGAGTCGGAAGCTTTAAAAATGGCCTTTGAATCTGAAACAGGAAGTTTTGAAAGACGTGAGCCGCACAGATCAGTAAAGAACGTTAATCAAAGACAAGATTGCAGCTCATGGGTTCCATATAAAGAACCAACATTCTGCGTTCGATGTTCAGAGAACATAGCCAAAAACACTGAGGTCACCAGCAGCGTGACCACGTGAAATCACAAGGTTGAGCAGATTTCTGCTGCGTGTGACAAATGCTGATGAAGCAGCAGTCTACACCCTGCTGGTTTCAGATAGTTGGAGCTTAGTTTCAGTGATGGAGCTGATGAAAGCTGTCAGAGACCAGCAAGCGGCAATATAAAAGGTAAGACATCTAAATCAGGTTCTTCCTCTGCAGGATCTGAGAATTGTCTGTGTTGTCGTTTTCTCTCAGGACTCAGACAACGAAGTTCTTCAAGGAAACTGAGATGTTTGAGGTTTCATCCAATAGAAACTTTCACAATCAAATCAAACTCTACATTCAGTTTACTTTCTGGAGATGTTCTAATTCATTATTTCAAATAACCGTTTTCTTTAACCTTCAGAATTCGGTTCTCTGAATCCATCATCTGAGAACTTTGACCGAAAGATCACATCTAAAAATTCAGCTGCCGCTTCAGCTTCAAAACGTTGAACTGGTTTCTGTTTAGTGGTTTTCCTCACAGAAGCTTCTCTGCTGAAGCTGCTTCAAATGACACAGCAGGTTCTGCTGGTTCTATTTGTGCTGCTCCAGGTTCTGCTGGTTCTATTAGTGCTGCTCCAGGTTCTGCTGGTTCTATTTGTGCTGCTCCAGGTTCTGCTGGTTCTATTTTTGCTGCTCCAGGTTCTGCTGGTTCTATTTGTGCTGCTCCAGGTTCTGCTGTTCCAGGTTCTGCTGGTTCTATTTTTGCTGCTCCAGGTTCTGCTGCTCCAGGTTCTGCTGGTTCTATTTGTGCTGCTCCAGGTTCTGCTGCTCCAGGTTCTGCTGGTTCTATTTGTGCTGCTCCAGGTTCTGCTGGTTTGTGTTTTTAACAATGACTCGTATCTACAAATGGCCTGAGTCATCACACAGACGACCCTCATGGAGGCCTGTACATTTGTAGAACCCTCTCAGAACCGGTTCTTGAAGCCGGTTACCCTGGCAGAAAGTTTTCTCTCCGTCTTTTGCACCATCAGCTCAGACGTGTCTGTGTCCTGGTTGAGCTGCCTGAGCGTTTCCTCTTTTTGAGAAGCAGAACATTTGGAACAGCAACAGGAAGCCTGAAGAAGAAACTGAAAGTCTGGACTCCACGATGACCAAACCCTGTAAATACTTTAGGAATTTGCTGCGTGTGCCAGAACCAGAAACTGGGTTTTTTTAAAGGTCATGTTGGTGAGATGTTTGCAGCTGACTGGAATTCCTGTGTGTTGACATGCATCTGTCACGTGATCAGCTGTCTGTCAGGTTCAACATGGGAATCAGTGCTGACTGGAAAACTGCAGTAATTTAATCTGAGGCTCTTGGCTGAACCGGCCTGGTTCGAGCTGAGGGATCACGTGGTCCAGATGGAGTAACTCCACCCTGATCAACGCAGACTCGATCCTTCTGGATGGTCGGAGGTCCATGTGGTTCCAGCTGTGGTCTGAGGGTGTCTCCTCATCCCCAGAGGACGCAGAGGTTCGGGTTTGCTTCAGGATCCGGTTTGACCTGAATCTCTGAGGCGCGCGGCCGCGCCGGGTGTGCCGGAACCTCTGATGCGCGCGTGGACCGACAGCGTCGTCTCGGTCTGTGCTTTACGGTAAGGCTGGCGGGTCGGTTTGGTTCGTACCTGAAAGCGGAAGTGTGGACGTTGACGTGTTCGCTCTTCAGTTTCCGTCCTGCGCGCGCGCGCGCTCTTGACTCCGAACTTCAGAATCTCGACGACAAAACCCAACATTTCTGGGAAGTTCAGCACTTGTTAGATCAACTTCACCTCCTCGGAGCTCCGACGCGTAAATGACGCCGCGTGGACTCGCGCGCTCGCACGCTCGCGCCGGGGTCTGTGGTTGACGGTGAACTTCCTCCCCAGAGGTCATCCTCTGGATGCTGAAGAGATCTGGTCCCGTCGGGAGGAAAATGATCAATTCCTCGATAATCAGTATGTTTTATTGATCACCCTGATGGTTAAAAGGATTTTCTGGAAAAAAATAAAACTCTGTAAACTTTAAGATTGAAAATCATCCCTACAAACACAGGAACCTGGTTCTTCTAAGGTGGAGTTCTCAGAGATGGAGAACCTGAAGGTTCCATGTGGAACCTCACCAACATGACCTTTTTGAGTTCTGGGTTTTAGCTCCTCATAAAAGCTGCAGATAATGACCACTTCATTGGCTGTTAAAAAAGAAAATCATGAATAAACAAACAATTCTAATGCTGAGCTTCCACTCTGTGGGAAAGTCCAGCATCTTGGTCATGTGATTAGTGACAAAGGACTGATGATGATGATGAAGATGACGTCCACACACAGCATGTTTACTGGATGCTCAGGCTAATGTTCTTGTATGCAGGTTTCATTCATGTTCCGTTGCCACAGAGATTGGAAGTCCTGCTGCATTCCTCTTCACAGCACATCTGAGGTCTAACTCTAAAGCAGCGAGCTCGCAGAAGCTGCAGGCGGTCTACAACCACGCCTCTAGGATTTGATTCAAACGACCACGATGGTGCAGAGCTTCAGAAATGTTTGTAGGTGCAGGAGTTATCGCTCTTCAAGCGCTTTTAAGACCATGTTTGGTTTGATTCATCGTCTTTATGCTTCTAAAAGCAGAATCATGTTAGCGCTCACCGACATTAGATACCAGCTCACCACCTTTGGAAATACTGGTACAGACGCCTTCTTTAAAGTTTCCTCTTCTGTACTTTGTATGTTTTATCCCTTTTGTTGTTCTTAGTATTCCATTACTTTTATGATTCTTTTACCGGTGATTTTATTCTTTCTGACGTTCTTGTGACGTTGAGACAGAACATGGTGACGTTTGAGGCGGAACATGGTGACGTTTGAGGCGGAACATGGTGACGTTTGAGACGGAACATGGTGACGCTGAGGCGGAACATGGTGACGCTGAGGCGGAACATGGTGACGTTTGAGACGGAACATGGTGACGCTGAGGCGGAACATGGTGACGTTTGAGACGGAACATGGTGACGCTGAGGCGGAACATGGTGACGCTGAGGCGGAACATGGTGACGTTTGAGGCGGAACATGGGGACGTTTGAGGCGGAACATGGTGACGCTGAGGCGGAACATGGTGACGTTTGAGGCGGAACATGGTGACGCTGAGGCGGAACATGGTGACGTTTGAGACGGAACATGGTGACGTTTGAGACGGAACATGGTGACGCTGAGGCGGAACATGGTGACGCTGAGGCGGAACATGGTGACGTTTGAGGCGGAACGTGGTGACGCTGAGGCGGAACGTGGTGACGCTGAGGCGGAACGTGGTGACGCTGAGGCGGAACGTGGAGACGTTTGAGGCGGAACGTGGTGACGCTGAGGCGGAACGTGGAGACGTTTGAGGCGGAACGTGGTGACGTTTGAGGCGGAACGTGGTGACGCTGAGGCGGAACGTGGTGACGCTGAGGCGGAACGTGGTGACGCTGAGGCGGAACGTGGTGACGCTGAGGCGGAACGTGGTGACGTTGAGACGGAATATGGTGACGTTTTAGGCGGAACATGGTGACGTTGAGACAGAATATGGTGACGTTTTAGGCGGAACATGGTGACGTTTGAGGCGGAACATGGTGACGTTGAGACAGAATATGGTGACGTTTTAGGCGGAACATGGTGACGTTGAGACAGAATATGGTGACGTTTTAGGCGGAACATGGTGACGTTGAGACAGAATATGGTGACGTTTTAGGCGGAACATGGTGGCGCTGAGGCGGAACATGGTGACGTTTGAGGCGGAACATGGTGACGTTGAGACAGAATATGGTGACGTTTTAGGCGGAACATGGTGACGTTGAGACAGAATATGGTGACGTTTTAGGCGGAACATGGTGACGTTGAGACAGAATATGGTGACGTTTTAGGCGGAACATGGTGGCGCTGAGGCGGAACATGGTGATGTTTGAGGCGGAACATGGTGACGTTGAGACAGAATATGGTGACGTTTTAGGCGGAACATGGTGGCGCTGAGGCGGAACATGGTGACGTTGAGACAGAATATGGTGACGTTTTAGGCGGAACATGGTGACGTTGAGACAGAATATGGTGACGTTTTAGGCGGAACATGGTGGCGCTGAGGCGGAACATGGTGACGTTTGAGGCGGAACATGGTGACGTTGAGACAGAATATGGTGACGTTTTAGGCGGAACATGGTGACGTTTGAGGCGGAACACGGTGACGCTGAGGCGGAACACGGTGACGTTTGAGGAGAAACATGGTGACGCTGAGGCGGAACATGGTGACGTTTTAGGCGGAACATGGTGGCGCTGAGGAGAAACATGGTGACGCTGAGGCGGAACATGGTGACGTTGAGACAGAATATGGTGACGTTTTAGGCGGAACATGGTGGCGCTGAGGAGAAACATGGTGACGCTGAGGCGGAACATGGTGACGTTTGAGGCGGAACATGGTGACGTTTGAGGCGGAACATGGTGACGTTTGAGGCGGAACATGGTGACGTTGAGACAGAATATGGTGACGTTTTAGGCGGAACATGGTGACGTTTGAGGCGGAACATGGTGACGTTTGAGGCGGAACATGGTGACGTTGAGACAGAATATGGTGACGTTTTAGGCGGAACATGGTGGCGCTGAGGAGAAACATGGTGACGCTGAGGCGGAACATGGTGACGTTTGAGGCGGAACATGGTGACGTTGAGACAGAATATGGTGACGTTTTAGGCGGAACATGGTGGCGCTGAGGAGAAACATGGTGACGTTTGAGGAGAAACATGGTGACGCTGAGGCGGAACATGGTGACGTTTTAGGCGGAACACGGTGACGCTGAGGCGGAACATGGTGACGTTTGAGGCGGAACATGGTGACGCTGAGGCGGAACATGGTGACGTTTGAGGCGGAACATGGTGACGTTTGAGGCGGAACATGGTGACGTTTGAGGAGAAACATGGTGACGCTGAGGCGGAACATGGTGACGTTTTAGGCGGAACATGGTGACGTTTGAGGCGGAACATGGTGACGTTTGAGGCGGAACATGGTGACGTTGAGACAGAATATGGTGACGTTTTAGGCGGAACATGGTGGCGCTGAGGAGAAACATGGTGACGCTGAGGCGGAACATGGTGACGTTTGAGGCGGAACATGGTGACGTTGAGACAGAATATGGTGACGTTTTAGGCGGAACATGGTGGCGCTGAGGAGAAACATGGTGACGTTTGAGGAGAAACATGGTGACGCTGAGGCGGAACATGGTGACGTTTTAGGCGGAACACGGTGACGCTGAGGCGGAACATGGTGACGTTTGAGGCGGAACATGGTGACGTTGAGACAGAATATGGTGACGTTTTAGGCGGAACATGGTGGCGCTGAGGAGAAACATGGTGACGCTGAGGCGGAACATGGTGACGTTTTAGGCGGAACATGGTGACGTTTGAGGCGGAACATGGTGACGTTTGAGGCGGAACATGGTGACGTTGAGACAGAATATGGTGACGTTTTAGGCGGAACATGGTGGCGCTGAGGAGAAACATGGTGACGCTGAGGCGGAACATGGTGACGTTTGAGGCGGAACATGGAGACGTTTGAGGCGGAACATGGTGACGTTTGAGGCGGAACATGGTGACGCTGAGGCGGAACATGGTGACGTTTGAGACGGAACATGGTGACGCTGAGGCGGAACATGGTGACGCTGAGGCGGAACATGGTGACGTTTGAGGCGGAACATGGGGACGTTTGAGGCGGAACATGGTGACGCTGAGGCGGAACATGGTGACGTTTGAGGCGGAACATGGTGACGCTGAGGCGGAACATGGTGACGTTTGAGACGGAACATGGTGACGTTTGAGACGGAACATGGTGACGCTGAGGCGGAACATGGTGACGCTGAGGCGGAACATGGTGACGTTTGAGGCGGAACGTGGTGACGCTGAGGCGGAACGTGGTGACGCTGAGGCGGAACGTGGTGACGCTGAGGCGGAACGTGGTGACGCTGAGGCGGAACGTGGAGACGTTTGAGGCGGAACGTGGTGACGCTGAGGCGGAACGTGGAGACGTTTGAGGCGGAACGTGGTGACGTTTGAGGCGGAACGTGGTGACGCTGAGGCGGAACGTGGTGACGCTGAGGCGGAACGTGGTGACGCTGAGGCGGAACGTGGTGACGTTGAGGCGGAACGTGGTGACGTTGAGACGGAATGTGGTGACGTTTTAGGCGGAACATGGTGACGTTGAGACAGAATATGGTGACGTTTTAGGCGGAACATGGTGACGTTTGAGGCGGAACATGGTGACGTTGAGACAGAATATGGTGACGTTTTAGGCGGAACATGGTGACGTTGAGACAGAATATGGTGACGTTTTAGGCGGAACATGGTGACGTTGAGACAGAATATGGTGACGTTTTAGGCGGAACATGGTGGCGCTGAGGCGGAACATGGTGACGTTTGAGGCGGAACATGGTGACGTTGAGACAGAATATGGTGACGTTTTAGGCGGAACATGGTGACGTTGAGACAGAATATGGTGACGTTTTAGGCGGAACATGGTGGCGCTGAGGCGGAACATGGTGATGTTTGAGGCGGAACATGGTGACGTTGAGACAGAATATGGTGACGTTTTAGGCGGAACATGGTGGCGCTGAGGCGGAACATGGTGACGTTGAGACAGAATATGGTGACGTTTTAGGCGGAACATGGTGACGTTGAGACAGAATATGGTGACGTTTTAGGCGGAACATGGTGACGTTGAGACAGAATATGGTGACGTTTTAGGCGGAACATGGTGGCGCTGAGGCGGAACATGGTGACGTTTGAGGCGGAACATGGTGACGTTGAGACAGAATATGGTGACGTTTTAGGCGGAACATGGTGACGTTTGAGGCGGAACACGGTGACGCTGAGGCGGAACACGGTGACGTTTGAGGAGAAACATGGTGACGCTGAGGCGGAACATGGTGACGTTTTAGGCGGAACATGGTGGCGCTGAGGAGAAACATGGTGACGCTGAGGCGGAACATGGTGACGTTGAGACAGAATATGGTGACGTTTTAGGCGGAACATGGTGGCGCTGAGGAGAAACATGGTGACGCTGAGGCGGAACATGGTGACGTTTGAGGCGGAACATGGTGACGTTTGAGGCGGAACATGGTGACGTTTGAGGCGGAACATGGTGACGTTTGAGGCGGAACATGGTGACGTTGAGACAGAATATGGTGACGTTTTAGGCGGAACATGGTGGCGCTGAGGAGAAACATGGTGACGCTGAGGCGGAACATGGTGACGTTTGAGGCGGAACATGGTGACGTTTGAGGCGGAACATGGTGACGTTGAGACAGAATATGGTGACGTTTTAGGCGGAACATGGTGGCGCTGAGGAGAAACATGGTGACGCTGAGGCGGAACATGGTGACGTTTGAGGCGGAACATGGTGACGTTGAGACAGAATATGGTGACGTTTTAGGCGGAACATGGTGGCGCTGAGGAGAAACATGGTGACGTTTGAGGAGAAACATGGTGACGCTGAGGCGGAACATGGTGACGTTTTAGGCGGAACATGGTGGCGCTGAGGAGAAACATGGTGACGCTGAGGCGGAACATGGTGACGTTTGAGGCGGAACATGGTGACGTTTGAGGCGGAACATGGTGACGTTTGAGGCGGAACATGGTGACGTTTGAGGCGGAACATGGTGACGTTGAGACAGAATATGGTGACGTTTTAGGCGGAACATGGTGGCGCTGAGGAGAAACATGGTGACGCTGAGGCGGAACATGGTGACGTTTGAGGCGGAACATGGTGACGTTGAGACAGAATATGGTGACGTTTTAGGCGGAACATGGTGGCGCTGAGGAGAAACATGGTGACGTTTGAGGAGAAACATGGTGACGCTGAGGCGGAACATGGTGACGTTTTAGGCGGAACACGGTGACGCTGAGGCGGAACATGGTGACGTTTGAGGCGGAACATGGTGACGCTGAGGCGGAACATGGTGACGTTTGAGGCGGAACATGGTGACGTTTGAGGCGGAACATGGTGACGTTTGAGGAGAAACATGGTGACGCTGAGGCGGAACATGGTGACGTTTTAGGCGGAACATGGTGACGTTTGAGGCGGAACATGGTGACGTTTGAGGCGGAACATGGTGACGTTGAGACAGAATATGGTGACGTTTTAGGCGGAACATGGTGGCGCTGAGGAGAAACATGGTGACGTTTGAGGAGAAACATGGTGACGCTGAGGCGGAACATGGTGACGTTTTAGGCGGAACACGGTGACGCTGAGGCGGAACATGGTGACGTTTGAGGCGGAACATGGTGACGTTGAGACAGAATATGGTGACGTTTTAGGCGGAACATGGTGGCGCTGAGGAGAAACATGGTGACGCTGAGGCGGAACATGGTGACGTTTTAGGCGGAACATGGTGACGTTTGAGGCGGAACATGGTGACGTTTGAGGCGGAACATGGTGACGTTGAGACAGAATATGGTGACGTTTTAGGCGGAACATGGTGGCGCTGAGGAGAAACATGGTGACGCTGAGGCGGAACATGGTGACGTTTGAGGCGGAACATGGTGACGTTGAGACAGAATATGGTGACGTTTTAGGCGGAACATGGTGGCGCTGAGGAGAAACATGGTGACGTTTGAGGAGAAACATGGTGACGCTGAGGCGGAACATGGTGACGTTTTAGGCGGAACACGGTGACGCTGAGGCGGAACATGGTGACGTTTGAGGCGGAACATGGTGACGTTGAGACAGAATATGGTGACGTTTTAGGCGGAACATGGTGACGCTGAGACAAAACATGGTGACGCTGAGGCGGAACATGGTGACGTTTGAGGCGGAACATGGTGACGTTGAGACAGAATATGGTGACGTTTTAGGCGGAACATGGTGGCGCTGAGGAGAAACATGGTGACGCTGAGGCGGAACATGGTGACGTTTTAGGTGGAACATGGTGGCGCTGAGGAGAAACATGGTGACGCTGTGTCTCAGGATCAATTTTCTTGCAAAAGCCATTTAACTGGTTTGAAACCAGCCAGAGAATCCTAGGACTGCTTCTCTTCTCAGGAACCTTCCGAGCTTCTGGATATGTGACACCATCTCTGTTCCAATCAGGACATGGGGGAGTGGGAGGGGTCTAAGAACAGGGAACTAAAGCCTGTCTTTGTCAGGTGTCTTTTGTTAATATTGACCTTGAAGGTGTGTTGCAGCTTGTAAACGTGTCCCAGTGAGGATCTTTAAAAAGTCTCTTCTTTTCTGTAGGTTGCGTGGAGCCTCACAGCGGGCTCCCCTCGCCAAGTCCACGGCACCCACGGCTGAGTCCGGACTCCCACATGGTAAAAGTCCTCCTTCTCCATCATCTCCACTGGGGGCACAGAGGTGGGGTGTAGCAGAGGAGGAGATGGTTGGAGCAGAGTCGTGCAGACGTTGCTGCTGTCATGGAAGTCCATGAGAATGCAGGATCTCCTGGAAGCTCCATGACTCAACTCTTAATCTCCAGTCTAATCTCAGTCCTTCCTTTGAACGCTCAGTTGGGATAAACGTCTGCTCTGTGTTCATGTTTTGCCCCACCAGGACACTCAGGGGTATAAATTAGTGCGATGGCGAGTGTGGTTGTGTCGCCTGGCTGCCCTGCTGTCTTTGGGCCTTCTCCTGGTGGTGTTCCGCTGGCGTCCGCGGCTCTCTGTCCTTGCCCGCTGCACTTCCTGCTCTTTGGCTTCAGCAGATGTTCTACTGATCAGAGTGAGAAACGCACACTCAGGTTCACCTCAGGACACTTGTCCTTTCAAAGAGGTTCTAGTGAAGTTCTCTCCGTAGTTCAGTTAGATAATTCATGGTTCCTTATGAAGCTTCTTATGTTCCTCTGCATCTGCATGAACTTTTGATGGTAATCATCTGGTAGTCTCCTGTGGAGCAGGAGCTCCAGCTTTCTAACTTTTGGATGTTTGCTTTCAGGACAGTTGTGGGCAGCAGCATGTGGTGGAGGTGCTCACTGAGGAGGTGGAGGAGGGCAGGTGAGCTGCACCTTTCCAATCAGCTTTCAGATAGTCAGAGCAGTTCTGAAAACCCGAACATGATCTCTGCTCTGTTCAAGCAGCTTGGATTTGTTGGGGAAACTGGACGAGTCGGAATGCAGAGACACAGTCCAGCTGTACAAAGAGGAGGTGAGCGCAGAGGCGGCGGCGTTTGACTGATGGACCCGGGTCTTTCTGAGCCTGAAGTGTCTTTACCCGTGTTGCAGAAAACACTGCTCCGGTTTTACCTGTTCGAAGGGCTGCGTTACATCTGGCTGGACAGGAAGGAGGCCTTCTGCCGTGTTAGGTACTGAAGGAGGAACATCAGAACAGCTGAGATTTAAGACGTCTGTCCAGACTCTGTCATGTCTTTGCTCTGCTTACACTCAGGGCAGTTTCACGTTGTCATAAAGCTTTGCTTTACAGCAGTAAAATATGGAATTAGGTCCTTTTGACATGTTTACATGTCTAACCTTCACTGTCATCTCTCTCTGCAGTGTCCTCAATGAGGGCTGGACGTACAGAGACCTGCACCACTTCCAGAGGGGGCTGGATCCTCTGGAGCAGAGCTCCAGGTGAGACATGTTTGAACAAAGAGGTTTGTGGTGTCGCAGCTGCTTCATCTCATGTTTGCTTTCAGGAGACGCATGTTTGGAAGCAACCTGATCGACGTCCCCGTGAAGTCTTACATGAAGCTGCTGCTCGAGGAAGTTGGTTGGATTTATCCCCCTCTTTAAATCAGAACCATATAGTTTAGAATCTCAAACCGTTTTTCCTTTTGCAGGTTCTCAACCCTTTTTATGTGTTTCAAGTGTTCAGCATCACTCTCTGGGTGATCGATGATTATTATTATTATGCTCTTTGTATATTTTTCATCTCCATCATCTCCATCAGCATCTCACTTTATGAAACTCGAAGGGTAAGTCTGAAGGATGACTCTAAGGTGTTTTTGTTTGCATTTATGACCTGATCTAAAGTTTCTTTTTGACCCAACTACACAGCAAAGCATCACTCTGCGAAACATGGCCCGGCTGGTGACAAAAGTCACCATCCGCAGAGGCTCTGGAGGTATTTGACCTTTTTTATATCTTTGGGTCACATTTTTCCAACCCCCCTTGACAAGCTTTAAATGAAGATGATTGATTGGTGAAGCAGGACTAGTCTTTCCTGAAGGGAACCGATGAGGACCAGATCTTTGTGTACCTGCAGTGACTGTTCTGCTGCAGGAATCAGCACATTTGGATGGTTGAAGATGGAATCTGTTGGTGTCTGTAGTCAATGATGCTCTGATTCCTCTAAACCAGGCGTCTGCAACCTTAAACGCCAAAATAGCCATTTGATCCAGTTTCTTGCCAACCATAAACCAGCAGGAGCCCTAAAGTCCCACCTCACTGTTTAGAAGCAGCAGTTTTTGTTTCGCATCTGCAAAAAAACCAAAGCATAGAAATTATTTCACAAATGCAAATCTTTTTGACGGGCATGCAGATCCTTTTAAACACATTTGCAAACCTACATTTTTTTGGGCAGATTATTTTTGGGTATGATGAACATGGATTGTTGTGCAAACATGCAGTTGCAGTTGCGAATGCATTCAGTTGCGGTTAGAATCTCATTGGTCTATATTGATTCCATAGATCCTGATACATTAGATTTATTTACAATTATTAGGGCTTTGTCTCTGACCAGCAACTATATAAGAATAGGAGTTCAAACCTTTTTCTAAAAAGCTTCATGCTGCAGACCCCTCTATAAACCTTCCTGCTGTCGGTTGGCTTTGACGTTTCTCTGTTAGAAGAGCTTTTATTGAGACCATTTGGAACTGTAAACATGGCCATATTTTCCCCTTAAGATAAAATAATAAGTTTCAATGCTAGAAATCTGGCTGTTTTTACTAAATATTTGTAAAGTTGCAGGAATTCACCAAAATTCAGTTGGTTTGATGAGATATTTTAATTCTGCATCAAACCTGCTGACCTGAACTTTTCTGGTTGGTGTTCTTAGTGGAGGAGACTGTGAGTTCGGAGGAGCTTGTCCCTGGAGACTGCCTCATCATCCCTCAGGAAGGCCTGCTGATGCCCTGTGACGCCGCCCTGCTGGTCGGGGAATGTCTCGTCAACGAGAGCATGCTCACAGGTTTAAGTGCAGACTTGGTTTTTCTGAACAAAAAGACGAGGGATTAACCATCTCACACTTTCATGCCATTCACATTTCAGCATAACTCCAGTCATTTTACTAACTTTTATCCACATGTTTGCTTAACAAAAACAGTTAAAACAGAGGTACTTCCTTTGCACCTCCAGGACATGGTCTGCTTGTTTCTGCAGCCGTCTTCTCCGTATCACCATCTGCTTGCACTGTTCTCGGATACGTTTAGGATCCAGCCTAAAATATGGTGCAGATTCCTCACCAGATTGTTCCTTGGTGTATTCCACCGCACCAAGTTTAAACACTAAATCGAATGAGCGTTTCTTGAGCATCGCTGTATAGACAGCCAGCGTCTGCACAGCTGTGCATGGCCGGCGCCTAAAGCAACAAACGCCTGTTGGACACGCCGTTTATTGGAGATGGGACACAACTGGAAGAAATGCGGTATTGTACATTTCAAATGAAAGCTTTTTGCTGATCACCATTAGCTCCTTATAGAAACTGTGCGTGTGCAGCCTGGGGGGCAGTGCTGGCAGCGCAGGCTCTTCCTGGAAGGGGCTGTTCTCACTGTTGGACATCAGCTCGTGAGAACCTGCTCGTTATGGTGGGTTGCGCTGGTGCTCAGGCTGCAGGTTTTTAGAGCAATACTTAGAAATGTGTGAACGGATCAAATACCACTTTGGGTTGTTTATAATGAGGAATACAGAATATAATACACTAAACAACTCAAAAAGTTAATTTGGTTTAATAAATAATCCAATTTAATTTAATCCAATAAGTGAAAACATTGCATGGGATTTAGTAGAAAATAACTAAAGAAAGTAATTCAGGGCTGAAAAATGACAGAAAAGCTAAATCAATAAAACAACCAAACACCCAGCGCATCAGTTGAAGTCCCAGTCCAACCCATTTTTTTAACCCTTTCACAGATATTTTCCCTTCTTATGTTAATGGGAGGCTTTGAGCACCAACTTCATGTGACCCAGAACTTCATTTGTTTTGAGCCGGATGTGTTTTTCTACAGAACAAACCTGTCAATCAATCGGAGGTTGAAATGACGAAAGCTTCTGAGAAACTCGTCTGTTTCCAGCTGCGGTTGTTTTTGCTGAGTCATCAATAACTCTGCTGTCACCGTTCCCGTGTTCAGGTGAAAGTGTGCCGGTGCTGAAAACCCCCCTGCCGTCAGGGGACGTCACCTACAGCTCCGACAGCGAACGTAGACACACCCTGTTCTGCGGTACCCAGCTCATCCAGGCCAAAGCTGGGGGGCCAGGCGGCAGCGGAGCCGTTGCCGTGGTTACAAACACCGGTCAGTGGGAGCAGACTCACCGTGTGTCATTACCAAACCTCTGAATTTTTACACTTACAAGCTTTATTTGGTTTTTAAAGTTGTTTTCTCATAACCAGAACATGACTGTGAAGACACCTGAAGCTTTCTAGAATAAAATGATCGTTTTTATTGGTTAAAATTGGTTTAAAAGAGTCATCCACAGAGTTAACGCTTCTGAACACATTTCACGGGAAAATCTGTTAAACTTTACCTCTGACTTTCTGTGGTTCTTGTCAGGAAAACATTCGGCTCTTTTCAGGCCTGACGTACTGATTTAAGTGGAGGTGATTGTCTGTCTCACCTGCAGGGTTTTTCACAGCCAAAGGTCACCTGGTCAGCTCCATCCTGTACCCTCAGCCAATCGACTTCCGCTTCTATCGAGATTCTGCCAAGTTCCTGCTCATTCTTGGTTTCATTGGTGAGATTATCTCCAGTAAATTCATTTCCTGAGAAGTTCGGACGTTTCTCTGATGCGAATCTTTCTGCTTCAGCCTCCGTTGGAACCATCTATATCTTTGTGGTCCTCTACAGAACCAGAGTAAGTTCTGTGTGATTGGGTCTCTGGCTCGTTGGTGCTGAGCACAGCACCACAGTGTTGCTGCTTGTGTTGCAGGTTACCTGGCTGCAGCTGATTGTCAGAAGTCTGGACGTCGTGACCATCGCAGTCCCCCCCGCTCTGCCCGCAGCCATCACCACGGGAACCATCTACGCCCAGAGGAGGTTAAAGAGCAGAGGCATCTTCTGCATCAGTCCGCCACGGATCAACGTCTGCGGGAAGGTCTCGCTCTTCTGCTTTGACAAGGTGAGGGCGGGGCCTTCAGCGGGGGCCCTCAGCGGGGCCCTCAGCGGGGCCCTCAGCGGGGGCCCTCAGCGGGGGCCTTCAGCGGGGCCCTCAGCGGGGGCCCTCAGCGGGGCCCTCAGCGGGGGCCTTCAGCGGGGGCCCTCGGCGGGGCCCTCAGCGGGGCCCTCGGCGTGGCCCTCAGCGGGGCCCTCCACAGGGCCGTCTCTACATACTGGTGCTGCAGGCGGTGCATTTATAGTGCGTTTGTTCTCCCAGACAGGAACCCTGACGGAGGAGGGTCTGGACGTGTGGGGGGTGATGGAGGCTGGGCCTGCCGGGTTCTCAGACCTGGTCCCAGACCCCACACTCCTGGTTCCGGGGCCCCTGCTGTCTGGCCTGGCCTGCTGTCACACGGTGACCCTGCTGGATGGCCAGGCCCTCGGGGACCCCCTGGAGCTGAAGATGGTGGAGTCTGTTGGCTGGGTACCATGATGTTCTTTCAAATAATACATCTGCTTCACTTTAGTTGTTTATTCATGTCTGCTGTGATCTTTGCTTGCTAAAGGTTACATGATGCTTCTTCTCACCTTAAAGTCAAACATGTTTGGAGAATTCAGACCTTTAAGTCCAGACGTCTCCGTTGTTGTTGGGCAGACTCTGCAGGAGCCAGAGGCGGCGGCTGACACTCTGAACGCAGAATTTGGAGGCTGCAGAGTTTTGGCGGTGATGAGACCTCCCCCTCAGCGGCCTCAGGCTTTGAAGGCTGTGAGTGTCTGCAGCTTATTTCCTTTACCTTCACTGCAGAAACAGGACCCTTAGAAACAAGTCAAAACATTTTGACCCCATTTTCAGATTTTCCTTTTATAAAACTTCCTTGATAAGATTTTTTCTGGGTCTTTTTACCTTCTTAGATTGTGTTTGTTCAGTGTTGATGTATGTCCAGGACGTTCACTGCTCTGTTTGGTAAAACCGTGATGGAAGCTGTCTAAAAACGAGGAGCAGCTGAGGCTTTAAGGCTTTGAGATGCTCGGACTGTTTGTTTTTGTCCCCCAGAGCGAGCCGGTGGCCATCGTTCAGAGGTTTCCGTTCTCCTCAGCCCTGCAGAGGATGAGCGTGGTGACGGTGGCCAGGGGGGGGCGCTCTGCTCTGGCTTTCATGAAAGGCTCTCCGGAGATGGTGGCCAGTCTGTGTCGACCTGATAGCGGTTCCGTCACAAATCCTTCTGTTTTTTTATTGCTTTTTGCTGCTTCCCTCTGTGATTCCGGATGTTTGCATGTTTGCAGTTCCTGCAGAGTTTGATTCCAAACGGCACAGCTTTGCCAGTGAAGGCCTGCGGGTTCTGGCTCTGGCCTGCAAACCCGTACACGTGAATTCTGGCGTGCAGAACATGGAACGGTGAGCAGCTTTCCTCTGCATGGGAACTGACTGCGGTTTCCTGCTGAAGACGCTGGGTTTGGTGTTGCAGGGCTGAAGTAGAACGAGACATGCAGTTCTTGGGGTTAATGATGATGAAGAACCTGGTGAAGGCCGAGAGCCCAAAGGTCATCAACACCCTGAGACTGGCACAGATTCGCAGCGTTATGGTCACTGGTGGGATCTTGTTTCTTTTTAAGGATTTTTTCCTCTAAATAAAAACCATAATTTCCAAATGAGAGGAAGCGTTTGGTGCGATGACGCCTTCTGCTTTCCTGCTCTGTGTAGGAGACAACATCTTCACCGCCGTTAACGTAGCGAAAAGCTGCGGGATGGTGGGGCCTGATGAGAAGGTGATTTTTGTTACTGCCAAATCCCACAACCAGTCTGCCCCCACCCTGAGGTTCAGCCTGGAAGAGCAAGGAGCCGCCGCTGCTCCAGACCCCGCCCACGGCTTCAGTCAGGTTAGTGTGAGAGTTTAGAGAAAACATCTCTAACTGTGCGTGACTGAACCAGACTTTTAGGGGGTTTTTGATTAAAACACAAGACTCTTTCTGAAAACTAGATTGGGATTCAATAATCTTGCTTTTGAAGCTTTTGAACAAGTTCATCCTGGTTTTCTGGAGAGTTCCTTCTTCTGTCCTGGTTTGATTCCATTCCTGAGGACGTTTTCAGGATGAACTCTCCCGTTCACGGATCAGTGTCTGTTAGACCCGGGAATGACATCCAGAGGTCACTCAGATCCGTGTCCACACTCATCAAGCTGCTGTTTTTGTCTTTCCCTTCCAGCATCTTTATCAAGGAGGCTCCGCCCATCACTTCGCCATCAGTGGCAGTTCCTTTGCTGCCCTCTGTGATTACTTCCCAGAGTATCTCCCAAAGGTAAGACAAACCGTTGATCCAAACTCAGATCCAGGAAAGACGTGCTGGAAGAGTAACAAGTTGAAATGTCGCAGGTTTTGATGCAAGCCACCGTTTTCGCACGGATGGCTCCTGACCAGAAAACGCAGCTGGTGAAGGAGCTGCAGAAGCTAAAGTAAGTTCAGATCGTGTTCATGTTGGACACAAAAGGTTCCGCTTAGCTGTCTGTTCCATGCAGTTTCTGAGCTATTGAAGCAAACTTCAAGATTTTCATGGATTCTGACATGAGCGCATTAGCGAAAACTGTGTGGTTTAAGTGCACGCCATCATTCCTAACCATCACTCTTAACCTTAACCCTGACCTCAGAGGACTGTAACTTAGGTGATGACTTAAATCCTCAATTTCCTCAGGTTGTCTGGCCAGAACAAAGGAAATGTCAGTCTGATTCACACTCGATTATTTAAGTTGTTCTTGTGATTCATATTGTTCATGGTTTCTACAAAACAGAAACAAGCAAAAGAAGTGATCAAAATAATAATAAAGAAACACGGATCAATGTTGTCAAATACAAACATGCATGTAAAATTGATCCAATGAATACCTGCTGTTTCCTTATCTAAATATCCCAATTACCAGGGTCCCTGAATGCGCCGTCATGTGCAATAGAGAGCGTGACGCTCATAGATTAAATACTATCAATGGACGAGTCGAGGTGTGACGTCACCTATAGAAGATGCCTTTCCTCCAGCTCACGCAAAATGTGCCCCAATCTGTCACCATGACTTCCTGATACGTGCGCAGTCATTTAAAATTCAGTCGACAGCGGTTGGTCCGAGTCGGTCTGAGTCACGTTTTATGGGGAACTGCAGTCGCCAATCATGAGTGGGGGGTCCAGTGTTCTGTCAGCGGTGGCTGTGCATCTCTGGCCGAGCACGTAGCACCAAACCCCGACGGACTGAGTCAAATAAACATGAAACATGGCATGTACAAACCCGAACAGAAATATAATCACAATTCCACTCAGTTTTAACAATTACCTTAGGATAACATCAGGTGGGCTCAAGCATATGAACAGAACAGGCCACACGTCACCATACTCTACCTTACAGGAGGTCAGACTTACGTTCTCGAGGACGCATGACTGTGATTTAACATGAAAGGGAAGAAAGGAGAACTCCAGGATGGGGACAACAGGTTAAGGTGAAGTCTGATTGGTTGAAAGATGGGGTTCATGAGAAATGATTATTATGGGATTTCAGAGGAACTATTATGGGCTGGTGGTGCCTTCAATGTGCTCTGGAACAATCAATCTAATGAACTAGAACTGACACAGAGCTACACATGAACCTTGTTAACAACCAGCGTTCCCACACATAGTTTCTACCCAGCGTTCTGAACCATCGTTACTAACACGAGATGCCATTCAGACAGATTTGGCAGCAGAACCTTAGGTCTTCAGCCTGCTGAAGCCTCTGAAGCTTTTGGTTTGATGTCAATGGAACCTCCAGGGAGCAATCCCACAGTTTCCCGTGGTCTCCACTGGAAGGAAAACCTCAGTGTCAACCGTCCTCTCAAAGACCCTCGAGGCCCCCTGTGCTGATCAAAGCACTGAGATGTCACGCATGCCTCCTTCACCCCTGCAGCTACCGTGTGGGCATGTGTGGAGACGGAGCCAATGACTGTGGAGCTCTGAGAGCTGCAGATGTTGGGGTGTCGCTGTCTGAGGCCGAGGCCTCCGTCGCTTCACCTTTCACCTCCAAGACTGAGGACATCAGCTGCGTCCCTCTGCTCATCAGGTCAGGCAGTCCTGGAGGTTCGAAGGTCTTCTGTCCGGTTTGTAGCAGAGCAAATACAAACCTTTGTTCTGTGCAGGGAGGGCCGCTGCTCCCTGGTGACCTCCTTCAGTCTGTTTCGATACATGGCGCTGTACAGCCTGATCCAGTTCTGCTCTGTCCTCCTCCTGAACACGGTGAGAAGCCGCCTGGAAGTTCTTTATGCCTCATCCTTTACGTGTTTTCTTCTGTAAAACATTCTGAAAGTACTAAAGCTTTTGTGTCGGAGTTCTTCAGGGTTTCCATAGAACCCAGCAGGTTTCCTCCATTTGATCCTTGGACTTGTTAAAGCTCCTGATGTTTGACCAGGTGAAGACCAACGTGGGGGATCTGCAGTTCCTCTTTTGTGACCTGTTCCTGGTGACCCTGCTGGCCATAGTGATGGGCAGGGGGGGCCCGAGCGAGGAGCTGCACCCCTGCCGGCCTCCCGCCAGCCTGCTGGCCCTGCCTGTCTTTGGAAGCCTCTTCATCCACACCTGCATGGTCGCTCTGGGGCAGCTGGCGGCGTTCTTCATCACCACCTCTCAGGACTGGTCTGTTCAGACGTTCCTTCACTCTCATGAGTCAAGCTTTCATTTATCTTCATGAAAACGTTTCCTCTGCAGGTACGTTCCTCTCAACTCTACTGTGTTTGGGACGGCCAACCTGCCCAACATGGAGAACACCTGCGTGTTTACTCTGTCGGGTTTCCAGTACGTCATCGTGGCTGTGGTGGTCACCAAAGCATATCCTCATAAGAAACCGCTCTACCATAACAGTGAGTCATCAGAGGTTATCACACCTGAAAGGAGAGGGGAGGGTTAAAACCATTGGCTGTCCGGGAACTGGACTGAGTGACTCCTCCCCCCGGCGTTCCAAACAGCAAGTACCTGCTGGCTCCAAGAAGCCAAAATCCCATGACTTCTATAGAGAAACAAACAGCTGTTCTTCAGTCATTCTACTGGTCAGAATGACCATTCTTGCTCTGATACTTTTTTAACATCTTCTTGATTATTGACAGTTGACGTTTTAGCTTCTAGAGCAGAGCTTTTCAGAGGTGGGGGGCCGGCGCACTCTCAGCGTTTACAGGAGAACATGACAGAAACTGTAAAAGACTGGAGGGAGATTTATGACGAGAGGCAGAAAATGTCCAAGAGAGTATGGAGAGTATGACCATGAGTGAATAGTTGACACCATCGTCACGGGTTCCTCCATGAACGTGAAGGTTCTGAGTCAGTCTGTCCTGAAGGAGATTCCAGCAAAGATTCACTTGATTTGTTCCAAGCGGAGCTTTGTGATTGGACGTGACTGATGCGCGTTTCTGCTGCCGTTCTTCTCTGGTCCCTGCAGAGATCTTCCTCCTTGTGCTGCTGCTCCACTTTGCCGTGATGCTGTGGCTGGCGCTGAAGCCTGGACCCGTTTTTGCCCGACTGCTCCAGCTGTATGACATCACTGACATGAACTTCAAGATGCTGCTGGTCGCCCTGGCTGCGCTTAACTTAATGGTGTGCTTTGTTGCAGAGGTAAGCTATGCTGGAAGCGCGCTCTCACCAGGACTTCTCACACTTTAACTTCAAACTGCAAACACCCGCATAGGTCATCAAAGAAACAAAAACCTCTTTTCCTTTTAGAACGGTACCACAGCACCACAAAATGAAGGTTCTTCATAAAAGAAACCTCTGAACGTTTAACCCCCATTTAAACATGGCAGTTCTTCAAATGCTCTGCATCTAATCAGATCTTTTGATTGTTTTAAATTTACGTTAAAGTACTTTTACTTCATATATTTTTATGAAAGGTAAACTTTTTTCAAAGGTTTTCCGAGTCTTTTGTCTCTAAAGTAGCATTTCTGAGAACAGCTAAACCTCATTTAGAAATCTTTCAAGTAAAGAATGACATGAATGTTTCAAATATAAAAATATTTTGTGCATTTTATGTAAACTATACACCTCTTGCATAAAAAATGTAAACATTTGTTTTGGAAAATGTTGTTTTAAACAGTATAATATGGACATAAAAAGCATAAGAGAAGTATCAGAATCTCTGGATTTTTCCTTAAGATTGTGTTTATTCTGTTAGTTTTTAAATGTAAAAAATTCTCCATTTATTATAAATAGGTTTAGGATCTAGGATGAGTGGTTCCACTATTTTAGCCGTGGAACCCCCCCTTCCATGTCAGTGTTTGGCAGCTGTTTCATGAAGTCCACCAGCACACAAAAACCTTCTCATGGTGTCTCTGCAGATGTTGGTGGACCTGGGTCTCTTGAACTGCCTCCGTTGTCTTTGTGGAACTCGTCAATCCAAGAAACGATACAAACGCCTGCAAGTCCTTATGTCCGACTCCTTGTCGTGGCCCCCCCTCAATCAGACCCTGTCCCCCTCAGACCACACAGCCATCTCCTGCAGCTAGCATTTGCTTTAGCCCTCGTGGGACCATCAGTCACCTTTCTTTAGGGGTTCCTGACTCCCCCTGAAAATGTTCTTTATTTGCAATAATAAAATATATTTATACACAAACTGCAGGCGTGAGTGTCATGGTTTGTTTGCTGTGTTTCCTTTTAAATGATCATAAACATGAGTGTAGTAAATCCGTTTATTAAATCGTATTTACAGGCAGTTTGAGCCCGTCTGCTCTACGGCTCAAATCTCATCAATTCCTCATCATATTGCAGGTTTTTGAACTAAAGCAATAAATTTAACAACCAGGAAGTAAAGATGTAATGCAGGAGGCACAAGCTGAATTCAACCATCTCAAAAAGACTTTCAAACTGACAACGTTTCACCACTAAATATGGCTTTGAATCAGTGAAGAACAGAACGTTCACTGGACAGTCCAGTCCTGTGGGTTTCACCTCCTGCTGTTCCAGCAGTGAGATATTTCTGGAGAGTCTTCACAGAGCGACGATACAGAGACCAAAAAAACTAGCATTCAGTTTAACTTGAGCGAGCACTTTTTGTGCCGAGCATCATACCGTCTGAGCGAGCAAACCCGCCGTACAAAAACAATCCTGGATGGTTCGTTTACCTACATGGACCTGAGTTCCAACATGTTGTACTTCAGAGGACCTGAAGAGGTGGAGACAGAGGTGTGTGAAGTACAGCAGTAAGTTCATCCTCCGTCTGCCAACAGCACCTTCAAACAATGACATTTGACATGGATTTAAAAGCGTTTTGGGTTCATTTAAATTAAAATACTGCTCCAAACTTCTCTTTACATACAAAAAAGACAGAAGCTATCATAAAAACTTTGTCATTTCTCTATTTTCTTCCTTTAAATTGAGCGCCTGAGCAAGAAAAACCATGAAAAAAGTCAACAGAACCGAACAACACACAGTGCCTACAGAGGGCTTAAAAACTACAGGAAGCGAGCACTGATACGTAAAGCTCAGCCAGGTTATTGGCGAAAGTGCTGCCTCATGATGAAGGAGTTTACATCTTATCAACTAAATAATTTCATGTTTTCACCAAAAAAGTGCAAAACATTAAGAACTGCAAATGTTTGAAAGAAAACTACAGTGATCAAGTTCTCAGTGGCCCAAAAGAACTTCAATCTGTTGTCTTCAGATATCAGTGCATCCCTGGTGTGAATGAAAATGAACAAAGAAAAGAAAATTAAAACCAAAACTTAAAAAATAGAAACAGTGAAGACTTGAATTATTGCTGGGAAGAAAATGCTGAAGATCCAGCTCATCTAGTTTGGATATGGCACCTTGATTCACCTCATCTTTGTTCGTGTTTCTATGATTCTGCCCGTCTGGCACCCTTACGGCGCCGCTGGGGACAGACCGAGGTGGGGCGTCTCTTAAAGGGGAATATCACAGTGAGTCCAGAAGACGTCCATAATCACAGTGCCAAAATAAAGCGGAGTGGGAGAGAGGAGTTTCCATCCGGAGTTCCTGAAGGGAGACGCTGCAGCAGCGGGACCGTCTGATTTAGGGAACCGAAGGAAGCCAGTTTAAAGAAGAGGGTCCTGTTGAACTCTGATGACCCTTGACCTCTCTCCCCTTGATGGCCGGGTTGCCCTGAGGCCCGCTTATCTGTGCTGTCGGAACCCCTGGGTTCCGTCTGGGGCAGAGGGCTGCCGGATAGTGTGATTGTTTGATCTGGAGTCCTCCGAAGGCATCGTAGAATTATTGCGTCCAGGTCTGGCAGAAAGAGGAACCAGAATCAGCAAAAATCCCACTGTCATCGTCTTTTCATCTATTTCAACAAAAACTGAGTTGTGTGTGGGACCGTTGCTGCTGAGCAACCCCGCCCCACTTCCCCTCCCCATTACTAAGGGGTCTCTGTTAAAGCGGAGCAGGGAGCTTGTGGTCCGCCGAGCGCATTTTCTACGTCACAAATACAATCTTTTCTAAATGTTTTCCTCTGCTTTTGACTCACAGCAATTTCAAGGAAGAAATACTCTGAAATGCAATTTCAATCATTATTATTATCTTTATTAACGTCCCCCATAATCAGAAAGATGCCACCAGAACACGTTAACTCCTTAGTATAAGAAATATTTCAAACCCAGATGATATCTGAAGCCCGTTCTGAGATCTCATTGATGTGTTTGTGTGGTTTTCTGTTTGGTATGTGTGGTTCGCCTCAGCTCAGGCCAGCGTCTGTGGCTGCTGCTGCCGGCGTTCTTACCTGTCATTGTTGGGCTTGTCCTGAGCTTCATCCTCTGGGGAGGCACTGCCCAGTATTCTCTTCCGGGCCTCTGCATATTCTGCTTCTCGCTGGGCCAGAGACTTCACCTGTGGCGCCGGTCTGTTTTGACTCATGGACGAAGCCAAGGACCCGTTACTCGCAGGCCGTTTCAAAATGCGTATCTGAGGTGGGGGTGCTGCTGGGTTAGAGCTGTCCTGTATTACCATGGTTGTCTTCAGGAGGGTCTGTGAGGAATTACAGGATTCCCTATAAAAAAGAATCACAGATTATGATCTGCTGTAAAAGGAAAGATGGAGAAAATCCTCTTTGGTTCCTTTATCGCCTTGGATACGTTCAGGACTTGGGGTTCCACATGTCAGCTCCATGGTAAAGATCTCTTTATCTTTCCACAAATGAAATATTTGTCTCGTGAAGTGCAGGGTTGTTTTCAGAAGGACAGTATACGTGTACTTTAAAGAGGAAAAACTTCAAGAACATCTTCAACTTCCTTACTTGTCGTTTTGGCTGACCCGAAGCTTCTCTTCCGGCCGTTTTTCCATTTCCTGGAGGGAAAGTAGCATGAGGTATGTAAACAAACATGACAGAGGTCAGCGCAGCAGGTAGCAGAAATGGAAATGGAAAGCAGGGTTCAATTACAAGCTATTTATACACGTCAGGACAGCTGGCGAGTCATCACAGACTGCTGCGAGTCTGTTCGCTAACATTAGACATGTTCCTGCTGAAGGATTTGAATAGAAGATCAACGCAGAAGGGTTTTGAATGCTGCCCCCCACCGCCTGGTTCTGCTGGGAGTTTTCCTCCCCACTGTGACCCGCTGTTTGCTCAGTGCAGAGATTACACAGAATCCTGCAGGTCTGTTTGTTTACAGGCGATCCGTAAAAGTCCGTTTGGGCTTAAATGGAACCAACACCACCAAATCTGAACAAGAAACAATCATTACATTTCATCTTAACTAGTTTCTTAGCTCTAGTGCATGGCAGGAGACAACCTCACTTTTGAAGTGACACTTTGTGACGTCACTGAACGGAGCTGGAATAAACACAGAGGCAAAAACAGGTAAACATGGCGGATCAGCCTCCGGAAGTGCGGCCTTATCTGTCATCATCCAGGAATCGCCAGCGGCTTTCCTGCCACGAAAACTACAACTACATGAGTTCAGAGCGGGAATGACAACATGGCAGCAAATGTTGCCCAACATGTTAGCATCGGAAGTTGCGGCGAACAAGTTAATGCATCGATCTGTAACTGAACGCCCTCAAATCTGGATCAAACAACAGCAACTGCGGAGAAACTTTATGTCGACAAACTGAACACGTGACCTAGTGAGCGTCGCCCTCGTATTTTGACTCCAGGGAACTATTTATGACATTCTTGGACAAATGTACCCCTCTGTTCTCGCCTTGTCTGAAAGGAAGTCGCTGTTCGAGCCGGAGTTGTGTTTGGACATTGGCTTATAAGTTATTTAAATTAATTCTGAACTCATTTTAAGGCAGGAAAGTGTACATATTTTTAAGATAGTGTTTTCATTCGCTCTATAGTAGATCACAAAGTACTTTAGACCAAAGCAGACCATATCAACGTGCTACTACTAGCAACGAGCAGCTAGCCTAGCGTTTGGTTAGCAGCCTTAGCATCTTAAGGTAAATTACCAGCAGTGGAGAGCTAGCGTTGTCATGACTCAACAGCAACTTCGTTCAACGGAACGCTTGTGAATATTACATTTAATATTTAGATTTGAAAAAATAGGTCTGTTCAATAGTTTGAGCTTCACATGACAAACTCGTTACTTCACTCGACAAGTTTCTTCATGCTAGCATTAGCGTTAGCCACATTGTTGGCCCAAGAGATCTGCTAACTGGGAGCTTCTTCAGAATTCCCCTCATTTGAAAGATCCCCTCAAAGTTTAAATGTATTTAGATAAAACATTCAGTGTAACTATAACCGCATACCCGACTTTCCACAGCTCCTTCCCAACTTTCAGCGACGTCCTCTTCCATGTTTCATTTTCACACGCACGCTGGAAGCAGCTCCTCCGCACTGGACCCGCCTCTGCTGTCAGCACGCGTGACGTCACTCTGGCGGAGTTCCCCAAACGCTGCGTCACAGTAGAGGGGCGAGGGGGTGTGTCCAGTTTTGATCAATTCTGTCCCTTTACCTCCAAAGGGATCCAAATGTTGGCAGCAGATGCTTGTTGCTCCCTTTGACTCAATAGTTCTCAAACTGGGGATCGAACCTCTGATCACCTAAATTATTGATCTGCCGCAGCGCTCAGAAACATTATGTTCTAGAATGTTTATCCATGTGTAGCACAAATAGCCCGAGGAGAATGAAAGATAGTAAATCAACAAATAACGAAATATTTTATGTTGAGTACATAAAATGTTTTCTTTGGCAAACAGACAAAAGACCTAACAACAAGACAAGACAGCACGGTCTTTATGTTTATACGTATTACTGCTTAAACCTATGATAAATCATTGCAAATACTATTTATATAATTTTCCAATTATATGCTTTGCTGCATGAGCTTTAAACCCCCCAAAGGTAATGTCCTGTCACATATTTTAAGATGCTTATTTAATTATTCTCTGTTTTCCAGTGGTCCCCTCTCGGATCATGTTAAGGACTCTGACCATTTCAAAGTAAAAAAAAGAAAAGAAGGGGAGGGTCACCTTTAAAGTCAAGTCATTGTTTTAAATCAGTTGTTATGCAGTAAAAAGCTTACATTAGGAATATATGTATTAGCCATACACTAGACCATGAATAAACGATGTTTGTATAACCAAATAATATACTATTTATTTTACTAACTCTCCTACCTACATTCCACTCCAGTAGGTGGCGGTAATGCAGCTTTTTTTTGTTGAAGACTAAACAATTTCCGGTTAGCTAAAATACCGCTGTGCGTGTTTCAGGTTAGTTAAACTGTTTATCTGTTTGCTAACTAATCTTTTCCAATTCTTCATACAGGTCTTTATTTTTACATGCAGATACATAAATGTTACCCTCAATTTATAGCTATTAAAACCACGTCTGCTAGAACACGTTAAAGTAAACTTTTAAAAGTATTTGAGTATTATTTTCCTTCAGCCAGTAAGGCTAACGTATGCTAGCTAACACGTTTGATTCGACAGCTAAACCCAAACTTTTAACCAAATGAATAGCAACAAAGTAACATCATACAGCCAGGTTGTGAAAATGTTTAAATAATACACATTTTGGGGAAATCGCAAAAGATTTTTTAAGGTAAAAGTTTTGAAGGATAATGTTGGTTAGCAATGTCCTTAAAAATAAACAATTAGCTAGCCACACAGGCTAACAACTGACAAATGAAGCGTATTAGCTTGAATGTATTGACCTACAAATTGTTAGTAAAAGTGAGTTTGGAAAAAAAAAAGACTCGAAATAATAAATTAATTCATTTCTGCTCAAAAGTTTTTTTTAATAAACAGTTTTTACATTGTGAGCGATTGCATTTTTAACGCTGAATGTGTGGATGTCACATGTAATTGTTTTAATGGAAAATTGGTTTTGTAAGTCACGATGTTCCGGTTTCTAGATGTTCTGAGAAAAGAGCTGGAAATTCTGTCCTTTGATTGTCTTATTCTCTTTTCTGATAAGCAGACTGTGGCGAGAGCACGCTGATGGGGGACGAAAAAGAGACCTGGAAAGTAAAAACTCTTGACGAAATCCTGCTCGAGAAAAGGCGCAGAAGAGAATTAGAAGAGAAATCCAACCCTAAACGCCAGAAAAATGTAAAGTATTTCACATTATCAGTGCTGTAACACCAATATCACGCGTGCCAGTTCAGTTTGAATCATATTCTGAATTTTATTCTCAGCAGGTGTATATTGTGTTGCTTCATTTGTAATATTATTTTTTTCACAAATTGTTGCTTTCATGCTTCTTTTGTGCATCAAAGTAAGTGCGTAATTCCGTAAATACTTTTGTTTCCGTTTTATTATTAAGAAATAACAAAGAAAAAAGTTATTTTTAAACCTTATTTTGCCAAGAAGTTTAAGCATTCCACATGTCAATCGTTCTTTTTCTTCTGGTTATAATGTTAAGTATTTTTTAAAACTTTTGGTTTGAAGGAAAAATTGTGATATTTTTGTTTTCACAGTACGCACCAGGCCTTGTTTCACAGGCGAATGATCGGGAAAGCAAACGAGACACTCCGGAGGAAGGAGAACTACGTGATCAAAGAATGGAAATAACAATTCGTAATTCCCCATATGCACGGGAGGACTCGTTGGAAGACAGGTAAATAAGATATTATTACACAAGTTAGGTTACTCTTAGTAACTGGACTTTTTCCAGATACTGTTTGTATTATTTCACAAATATTTAGAAATGTTAGACTTTTTTTGTCAAGTGTCAGCCTTCTTTTTCCATTTCTGCTAGAGGGGAAGAAGATGAGTCTCTTGCAATCAAGCCTCCACAGCAAGTAGCAAGAAAGGAAAAGTCTCACCACAGAAAAGAGGAAAAAAGAAAAGATAAAAGACGACATCGAAGTCACTCTGCTGAAGGAGGTTAGAGTGGTTTTACTTTGCACCTTTTATGTGGCTTTTTTCCCCTAATTTTTAAGTAACACTTAACATTTAATTATGAAAAAGCAAAAATGAATTTCTACTACAAACACATAGACCATCTAAAATCTTAATAAAAACAGTTAAAACTAAATGAAAAAAAATCAACATTGACAAATGGAATCAATAAAACAATAAAAACCACGTGTCACAAGCAACCCAAGCCCGGGTGTCATTGAAGATCAGATTATACCTGCAATTTTCCCCAAAACAGGAGGCAAACATGTGCGACCCAAAGAAAAGGAAAAAGAGCGCGAAAGTGATCGCAGGAAGCGTCAGTGGGAAGAAGACAAAGCCCGGAGAGACTGGGAAAGACAGAAACGAAGGGAACAGGCCAGAGCTCACTCACGCAGAGAGAGGTGAGCATCAGCCTCAAGACAGACTTCTGTTGTGAATTCTTTACATTTTTATTTCATCTGCCTTAGATTGTTTCCCATGGCATCAAAGAGACATGTTTCTTTTTTTAGTAAAAAGACACGTCTTTTGACTTTTATCACATTTACATAAATTATCCCAAAGAAACCCCTAAGATTTCAGTTCTGAAGTCTGTCAAAACACTTTGCTTTATCGGGATTTCATGTCAGCCTGTGGTCTTTGGTAACTGACTATTTTTTTGTTTCAAAAGTATATCAAGTTTAATAAGTGGAGATGAATGCTACTATTCTCAGTGAAGCAATTTTTCTTCCAACAGGGACCGACTGGAGCAGTTGGAGCGCCAGCGTGAACGGGACAGAAAGATCCGGGAGCAGCAAAAAGAGCAACGAGATATTAAGGAGCGGGAAAGGAGGGCAGAGGAGCGGCGCAAAGAAAGAGGAAGTCGACGAGAAGGTTAATGACACAAACTGCTCACTCACACCGCGGTGCACCTTAATACATTTGACCCTGTAGTCCAGTTGGTTTGTGTTAATTTGGCCTGTTCAGTGCTCCGATACAGTTAGGTGAATTGTGCTGAGGGAGGCTTGCAGGGGTGGTGCAGAGCTCGGTTCAGTGGACTCAGACGTCGTATTGATGTGCTGAGATCTCTGAACGCTCAAATATCCTAAGCTTCGTTGTCCATCAAAAAACACAAGGATTGTTTAAAACGGCTCAATATGTTGTTGACTAAAACAGATCGTAGTGAAAAATCTAAAATAGTCCTTTGATTGATCGATACAAACATGCTTTTGCCTGCAGTTTGCGCGAGCAGGGTAGTACATGCTTGACAAGCTCAAGGGGTCAATAATCTTGCGCTGAGCACAGGTGTGCACCGGGTGGTGGATTACACACACAGCAGCACATGAACGAGTATGATCAACGTGCAACAACAAACTACAGTAACACCGAAACGTAGATACCAGAATCCCCATAACTACAACCAATGAGAACAAGGACAAAAAGGAAAAGCTGAGCCATTTTGCAGTTTTATAATAACATGCCTACAGTGTAACTCATTTGAAAATATATTACCCAGAAGCCATCAGTGTTTCTAGTCACGGTTTCCTGCTTAAATCTAAAGTGCAGCACTCGTATATCGATGACAGCGATAATGAGAATCACGATCATGGTGAGTTTGACGACAGAAAGACAGTCAGAGAAGAGTAAAGATGAAAAACTCTTCTGATAAGTTCAGAAAGCTGGTAAGAAAGTCAGACGGAATAAAAAAAAATATGAGAGCTGAGTGTGATGGTGATGCAACGTCATATGCAGCTTGTAATTAAAAATTACAATTAAATTTGCCTACAAATTCAAACCCAAAAACGTCACATTAAAATGACAATTACATATAATGTTTTACATAGTGACAAAACTATAAGGGAGTGGGACAGGAGTGGGATTACTCTCTGTGGGAGCGGGACGGGAGAGGAGTGGGAGTCAGATTACCGGGAGCAAGATGGGACAGGATTATTTTTTAAATTTTGGTCTGGGAGTGGTACAGGACGGGATTTCTCTCTGTGGGAACGGGACGGGAGTGAAAATCCTGTCATCCTCTGGTTCAGACCTGGATTTTCATGAAGGCTGGACAGGAAGAAGTTAGACCAAGAGAGCAGTTCTGTTTTGCAGATTAGTACAAACGGACCAGACTGACTTTGAGTTGAGGGTTCTAAGCTTGGGCTGGTGCCAGCATGAGGCTTGAGCCCACCCCTGCTTTGAGTAGCTGAAGGAACCAACTTCAATAACACTTCAGCCCTAAAGCTGATCCTTCCTTCAGCTTCAGCTCTCTCAGATTTGGATCTGAATCCCTGGATACATGTAGACATGAAATGTTTGGAAAAGGGAAATGTTTGTGTCAAAACCACTGTGCTGATAGATCTCAGAGAAACTGGCCTTTCTTCTCTGTAAAGTGCATGTTAAACTACATGAAATCCATGAATGTAATATGACAGGCCCAAGCCTAGATAAATGGAGAGAGTATTTATATACTGCCTCCTCTGCCTCTCCCACCTACATATTCAATCTGCCCCCCAATGTCCAAAAGCTGGAAACTCCACTAGAGTTTTGCACCTTTTGTCAGCTTGATGGGCGCCATACAGCAACTTATTTTTTTTGTCTGTATGCTTTCACATGAGACTGTCAAAAGGCAAACAGACAAGACAGAAACAAGTTCAGCTGCTAAACTGTTAAATCTCTGCAATTATTGAACAAACCTCTTTCCCATGTGAAGTGCCGTCTCACCATCGGATGCAGCTTGACGAGTACAACGACAAACCACCCAAACAAAGCCACCGCAGCCGCAGCCCCCTCCCTGTGCCCCGTGACAGACCGGAGCCCGGTGAGCCGAGGAAAAGTGCAGGTGAGTTTTGCTTCACAATCATGACAGCAAAAGTTAGTATTTATTTTACCGTAGCTGTTTTTATTTCAGCATCAAAGGAAGAGAAACCAGATCTTAAAGATCTGCTGGCAGATCTTCAGGACATCAGTGACACCGAAAGGAAGACCAGCACTGCAGAGTCTTCAATGGGTAAAGGATGATGCTGCTTGTGATTGAAATAAAGAAAAAAACAAGCAAACAACAGCTGCTGTGGAGCAACATCCAAATCTGTCTTTCCCCTCTAATAAGATATTAAAAATGTTATTTTTTAGTGTTAATAAAACAGCATTTTATTGTTCAGAAAAGCACCTTTTCCTTGTTTCACATTTATCTGCTCTGCGCTGTTGGGAACTGTGTGTTCATGTTTTCTAGCATCAGGATCTGGATCAGAGGTAGAGGAAGACGAGGAGGAAGAAGGGGAGTCTAGCAGCCAAAGTGGGGGTGAAGAAGAGCCGGAAGAGGAGGAGTCTGTCTCAGGTTCGGGACGGTCTGAGCAGAGTGCAGGTAAAATCGGCTTTTTTCTGAAAAGCACTAGTCTTGGATGAACAGGGTAACTGTGAAAGCTCTTTGACTCACAGATGTCAGTGAGGAAGAGCAGTCAGTGGAGGACTATGAAGAGGAGAGGGAAAATGGAAACCATATTCCTGCAGGTCAGTGGAGTCCTTCACACCGGAGTCTTCTAGTATTCAGACAATTAAAGTAATTAGGATACTTTGACTGAATTTATCGGACCCAAATCCACAGTGCCACAGTCCCGCTTCGACAACGACTCAGAGGAGAGTGGTGAAGATGAGGTAGAAGAAGAAGAGGAGGAGGAGGAAGAGGAGGATGATGAAACAGGAGGAGAGGGTGAGGCCACTCCTCCCTCTCAAACTCATTCTCCCTCCCCCACCCCTGAAGAGAACTACATGCCAGAGTCCCCCCCAGTTTCACCTGTGGAGCTAAAGAAGGAGCTGCCCAAATACCTGCCTGCTGTACAGGTGAGCTATCACAGTTGTAGTTATTTGATTGGCTGGACACACCTGAACCAAGTAATCAGTCATGAGTAGTGGTTGGATATCTGAAAATCAAACAGACACACTGACCCTCGAGGCCTGGAGGTACCCATCCCTGTTCTTAAGGACATGTCTGCTGCGGACATGAGCTGTCACAGTTGTACTCGTGATGCATTCTGCCATTGTACATGTGAGCTGTCACACTCATAACAGCAAATGATACATTCCATTTACGTGGCGTGACAGTACCATGTTCACTAAGGACCGTATATTGTTGACACCATCAGAACCCGGGGTTCAGACAGTAACAGAACTCTGCTGGTGAGGAACTGATTGAGTCCTAGGAGAAGTGAACACAACCGATTTACTGGATTTACTGACAAATACAAGCTTAGTTTTCACTGCGTGTGCTGGGCACATGAGACAGACTGCTGCAAACATCAACTTTCAAATGTTCACAGCCGGTTGATGAGAAATGAACCAAAGTGATGAAACGTCTGTCGGTTCTGCCACACAGGTTTTATTTTCCCTCTAAAACGGGCTTCGTGTAGTGGTCAAATGCATTTGATACCTGTATGATCTATGAAAGTAGAAATTAAATAGAATTTAAAAAAATAATCAGATTAATCACACTGTTGGATTTTGATTAATCACAATCAACTAAAATGTTTTACGAGTTAAATTTTATACAACAATATGCAGCTGTTTTAACAATTCCAGAGAAACATTTTTCCTTCATTTTTTATTCTCTGAAATGTTTTAATTTGTGAAGTGTTACCTCAGGTTTCCCAGAAATGTAACTTGTGAGCACAGAACACATCAATAGTGCAATAAGCAGAACTATAAAGGCTTTAATGCCTGCAGTTTTACTCCAAGAAAACAAAGATGCTGATATTTAGAAACAAACATTGTGTTTCCGTACTTTAAATAGTCCGCTTTGATTGGCCTCTGGGTGTTGATGCACACAAAAAGAAGTTCCGGTCACAAAGCCCAAATGTTCTTCAGGTGCAGGCTTCTTTAAAGCAAACTTTTCCTTCATCTTCTGGACAAAAACAAGCGGTAAGGGGTGAACTTTTTCTCTGAACTGATGCCTTTTTTAACTTGTCATGATGATTAGCAAATATATCGCTTTCCTTTGCCGCTGCAGGTGAGGTCAGCAACGCTATGTTGTTGCCATGACAACAGGCTTCATCACCAATCAAATAGTCTGCTTTTTGTGAAAAATAACAAGAATAAAGTCCTAAAGATCAATTAGCTATGTATTTCTTTTGTGTGACCATGTTATAAGCGGGATTGTGCCTGTTAAAGTGTGCATTATCCGAAATTGACCCACACGGTGGAAGCCTGAACTGCCCTACGCAAAGCAGGAGATGGTCACTTCTGACGCGTTACTAATCTGCGTTAATAAATATGAATGCAATAATTTTTGTAATTTATTGCGCGTGTTAATGCTGGCAGACCTTAAATTGACTTTATTTTTTCAATTTATTCCATAATAATTATATTTTATAAATTGTATATATTTTATCCAGTTTTTTTTTACATGTGATCCGTTTGTGTTTCCTGCTGGGTTCATTTTTTTCCACTCTACAGTTTTCTGGATATTTTCCACAAAAGCCCCAAACTGAACCCGTTTGTGTGTTTATGGTTTGTGTGGTTTGGTGATCAGGGCTGCCGCAGTGTGGAGGAGTTCCAGTGTTTGAACAGAATAGAGGAGGGAACCTACGGTGTGGTCTACAGAGCCAAGGACAAGAAGACAGGTAAGAACTCCTCAGATCTTTGCTTGTTTTCAGGCTCTTCAAATGTTTTTAGAAACAATAAAAATGCCATGATTGCAGATGAGATTGTTGCTCTGAAAAGGCTAAAGATGGAGAAGGAGAAGGAAGGCTTTCCCATCACATCCTTGAGAGAAATCAATACAATTCTTAAAGCTCAGCATCCGAACATTGTAACTGTGAGGGTAAGAAAGTCATCAAACGTCTGGTGTTATCGTCAAAGCAGATGAGAGATCTCTGCCATGCTTACAGTTCTATCTTTTCTCTGGCTTCATCAGGAAATAGTGGTTGGAAGCAACATGGACAAAATCTACATAGTGATGAATTATGTGGAACATGACCTTAAGAGTCTGATGGAAACCATGAAGCAGCCCTTTCTGCCAGGTGAAGTTACCTGACGTTTTGACTTTCTGTCTGTGTGCGATTCAAGCAAATGTTTGGGGTTAAGACCCTTCCTGCATTTGGCAGAAGCTCATCTGAAGATGAACGCTTGTGTTTCAGGAGAAGTTAAGACTCTGATGATCCAGCTGCTCAGAGGCGTTCGACACCTTCATGACAACTGGATCCTTCACCGCGATCTGAAGACGTCCAATCTGCTGCTGAGCCATAAAGGTATCCTGAAGGTGAGTTCTTTCTGCAGAACCCCTCTGACAGACGCAGCACCGCTGTCTCTGAGAGACTGAGCTGCCTCTAGCGTTCACATCTAAAGGAAACTTTGTCTTTGGATGCTCCAACATCCAGGACATGAATGAGAGATGCTTGTTTCCAATGCTGAAGCCACCAGATTAGTCCGACCAATGACCCAAAATGTAAAACCATCTTATTGTCCTTAAATGTTAGAACCCAGTACTGAAGAAAAATCCTGATCTTTAAGTTTTAATAAAAGCATTTCAATCAAAACGAGTGTAAACTAGTTAATAAAAAGCTGAGTTGAGATCTTCTCAGCATGATTACAAACACATGGTTACTGAGTCAAATGTGTAATTGAACGCAAACACCTGAATTGAAAACAATGTTCACCTTTTGACACATCCCCTGAGGGTCGCCACAGCATTCAGCTTTTACTCATCCACACACTTGGTCGGGCAGAGAATTTCTTCATGTTGGAATGCCTTCCTGACACGATCCCGTATTTTATCTGGGCTGGGGACCGGCACAGGGAATCCCAGACTCGGCTTCCTCCTCTTGCCTCATACTTGGGCAGTAGTGTGAAGGGTCTTGCCTAAGGATCTTCACTCGATTCAGCTCATCGTGCTTCCAGGAGACAAATTCTGGTTTCCTAATCCTGCATCCAGCCAACAGAGCCATCCAGCTGCTAAACATCTGAATTTAAAATGTTATCTGCACCAGAAAAAATGAATGCTCAATTTTTCATGATCACACTTCTTCTGCCACCTAGTGGCAGCTTGTGGGAACACTTGGTGTGATGGAAATTTCTGAAACTGTTTTAGTAAAGTAATACTTTTTTTCCATAAATATTTTTGTGGACTTTGAGACATTTTTGTTCCACCACAGATTGGGGACTTTGGTTTGGCCCGAGAGTACGGTTCCCCCCTGAAGCCCTACACCCCGGTTGTGGTGACTCTGTGGTACCGATCACCAGAACTTCTGCTTGGAGCCAAGGTGAGAGTCAAAGCCAACCAGTCTCTGCTCCCAAAGCAGATGCTGTGCTTTAAGTGGAAGGACAGCATGACAGTGATGAGATGTTTGCAGGGTTTGGACTGCAGAGGCAACATTTCCATTAAAAGAAAACATCTGTGAAGCCTTTGGCTTGTAAGATACCAAATAGCGCAAAGGCTGTTTGAGTAGCATGTATGACTTCTGCAGCCCGCTGGCACAGAAACACACCGAGCAGACTGTGAGGATGATGTGGGTGACCTCTCTGTTTGTCCTTCTCCCTGCAGGAGTACTCCACAGCCGTGGACATGTGGTCAGTTGGCTGCATATTTGGCGAGCTCCTTACCCAGAAGCCTCTGTTCCCTGGAAAATCTGAAATCGATCAGATTAACAAGATTTTCAAAGTAAATGTTTTCATTCAGTCCTTAAAAGTAAACCATGTTTATAAGAGGAGCTCTCTGAGAAATCTGCTCCTAATGCGAGTGTTGAGCCTGCAGTCCTGCAGCTGACCTGATGGTGGAGCTGTCACACACAGCCCATGACGTTTTAAGGAAACTCACCAGATGGTTGAATACTTTTAGAGTGCAGTGGAGCAGCTGTAGGTTGGAAGAGTAAAGGCTGTGATCACACCTGCAGTGTTTCACCTGTGTGTCACCTGTAGGATCTGGGATCTCCCAGTGAAAAGATCTGGCCCGGCTACAGCGAGCTGCCCGCCGTGAAGAAGATGACCTTCACCGAGTATCCGTACAACAACCTGCGGAAGCGTTTTGGAGCGCTGCTGTCGGACCAAGGCTTTGATCTCATGAACACGTAAGACTTCAGAACCTTCTTCCTTATTGATAGGTTACCGTTCAGCATCCATTGTCCTCTGATGGACGTGTGTAGATAGTAAGACATGTTTACTGTTCTGAACATGAGACGCTGGATGGTTTCATTGTTCATGGATTCATGTGAGGGATCAGAATTTGTGAAGGTTATGTTCTATGTTCTCTGACAGTATTTTAAAGCATAAATGCGTAATGTTCAATGCATGTAAATGGTGTAAGTTTGAGGTAGAAGCCCAGACTGTAAACAATGGACGAACGGAGATGTCACCCATAGAAAATGCCTTCCCGCTCGTGAAATGACGCCACATCTATCTGCGCTGCTTCCTGATACGTGCGCCGTCGTTTTGAATCCAGTCAACAGCGGTTTGTCCCAGTCGGTCTGAGTCACGTCTTTAATAACTGTTTATTTCTCGGTAGAAGTCGATGGGATTTTGACCTCGCAGCAGGTACTTCCTGTTTGGAACACAAGAGGGGAGGGGTTGGGCTGTCCAGTGTTCATATGGTCCATGGGTAGAAAGCAGATCTGTTCCTGCAGTTTATTGGAGAAGTCATGTTTCTGTTCTGGATGATTCACTATTAATGCAGTCATTAAGAGAAGTCCATTCAGTCGTTTAGTATTTAGATTTAGTTTGAATTGTACCAGGAGAATGTGAAGATGGGGTAAGCATGTCCTCTACTCTGACCCATCACACACACACACACACACACACACACACCCACACACACACACACACACACACACACACACACACACACACACACACGAGGGCTTCCACCAGGCTAACATGAGTCTGTTGTCATTTAACTGTCTGTTAGTTAACACCAACCTTTAGATTATAATGATAAAAATGTAAACATTTCACTTATACGTCCATGCTGCCACGATGAGGATTTCAGACATTTTTCTCATCATTGACCGTCTCTAACTCTTATTTTCCTGAAATCTCGATCAGAAATGTCTACAATAATGTGATGACTTTTCCAGATTCCTCACTTACTGTCCCAGCAAGAGGATCTTATCAGATGCAGCTCTCAAACACGAGTACTTCAGAGAGACCCCTCTTCCCATCGACCCCTCCATGTTCCCCACCTGGCCGGCCAAGAGCGAGCAGCAGAGGGTGAAGAGAGCCACCAGTCCTCGCCCCCCAGAGGGAGGCCTGGCCTACAGTCACCTGGTAAGGACATCATCCTCCACCTCATCCAGCAGCTACCAGGCTGTGTTAAAGAGATTACAGACTTCTGCTTTGTGTCGGAGTATTTCCTCCTCTTGTTTTCCAAGATGAGCTTCATAACTTCCTAATCTTTTCAGCAGCATCTCCTGCAAACTGAAGACTCATTACTCTGATGGTTTTTCCACTTGATGCTCAGACAAACCAAAGTTATCCGTCTTTATTCTACTCTGGAAGAGTCAGTGTCATGAACCTTCTCCTAATGCTGAGGAAACCCATTTGAAATGTTTCCCACCAGCTCCAAGTTTCACTTCTTTTCTCTGATGTTTGACAAAGTGACGCACAAACTGAAAGTTCTGACCGGTTGGTTTCTGTTCTCTGCTCAGGGTGACGATGACCTGAAAGACACAGGATTCCACCTGACAACCAGCAACCAAGGAGCTTCTGCAGTGGGTCCAGGCTTCAGCCTGAAGTTCTGAGCCTGGCGTTCCTGTCTGGACGTCCAGCACAGGAGGGTGAAGCAAAACACTTTTTGAGACTTCTTTGGTTTGCTGGTAAATCAGCGTCTGATCTCCAACGGGTGTCAGGACTGTCTACAGCCCGACGCGAGGCTTCACCTCGTTGGTTTCAGCTCCTCTACTGTTTTAAAACCTCCACACGTGCTCGTTTATCTCCTCCTGGGGATTCAAACCCAAACCTGTTCAGAGGGCTTCTCTGCTGTTGGACTTTCCTGGTTTTATGTCAGAAACGAACTTGATCTTTTACCAGAAACTCCCTGACCTTAAGCAGTGACGCTGCGGCGGTCGCAGCATGTTTCATCCAGCAGCACGTTAGAAATTAGCTCATGAGAAATAAAGTTTGAACTTTTTGTCTGAGAATTTTTCCTTCAGATTCAGTTGAAGGTACAAAACCTGCACAAAATCTGTTACAGACAGAAAAAGGTTTGAGTTTGAAACTTTCTTTCAGATTCATTTCATTCTGAGAAAGCCAAAAGCTGTGACGGTTTAAATGTTTTATTACACCATCAGACCAGAACCAATAGATCCGATTGTAGCCAGAGGAAGAGGCCGTCTGCGGCTGTGAAGTCTGCAAACATGATGAACGCTCCTCATCTGCACCAACAGGTTATCACACCTGATGTGTTGAGTCTCTGGAGGCCGGCTGCTGGCGTTGTGGTCAGAGCAGGACAGCTCTCTCCATGTCTGGTGAAGTTCTGGAAGTCTTCAGATTCAAACATTTCGGATCCGTTTCAGAATCTGTCGTGAGGCGCTGCATTCATTCCCATAAGGACTCGGATCACAGACACGAGGCTCCTGTTGGACCTTGTGACAGCATCTGGATGACCCCACAAAAGGGGGGTGGTCTCTGAAATAAAATGCAATCTGCGGCGTCTGCCTCGAACAGCCGGAGTTTAATTTTCCAGTCAAGTGCCGGCGGTCCCGGACCGGTAATGATTGGAAAATGCTTTGACTGGATGACGAAGGCGATGGCGAGTAACATGAGACGAAGCGAGCACGTGCCCTGCAGCGCAGCTTCAGAAGCGAACACGCACCCTCCACGAGTAGCTGGTCAGAACTTTGTCCTTCTTCTTCACCACACACGTGTACGTGCCCTCGTTGATGGCGTTGGCCACGATGGTGATGTGGTCGTCCTTCAGGGAGATGTAGTTGGGGTGAGAGTACTCCAGCAGCTCCCCATCTTTGAACCAGCTGCAACGGCAGGAAGACGGAATCAAACTCTGACCTCAGCAGAGGCGGAAATGCTGGAGACACTTACTGCACTTTGCCTTTCTTTGATGCAATTTTCTTCCCACAGCGGAAAGTGAGCTTCTTTCCCTCCACCACCAGCTTGTGTTTGGTCCTGGGGGGAGACGGGGTGGGGGCTGCAGTGGGGAACGGGAATTCTGGAAAGTTTTCAAGAGAAAGAACAAATATTTTAGCAGAAGCTGCAGTGGGGAATGTTCAAATCCATTCTGAGATCAGAGAAGTTTTCACTTCACAAGTCGGATGAGCTTGTTTTCACGATTAGTCCCACTATTGAGGCCAAACGCAGATTTTTATCAGCTCAAACGAATTATCTCAGTCTGGTTTCAGAACCATCTGGACCGGCTCGGCTTCAGTTCAAAGTCTGCTTAGGAGAGACTCATTCTCATTAATGCTGTAAAAAACCCAAATTGACCTCTTGTGTCTGTAACCCTCAAACCGCAGCCTGAAATTCCAGCGGTTTGGAGTCACTCAGGAATTTTCCACTGCCGTTCGTCTCCTGATCAACAATGAGGAGCAGATTCCTGCAAGCTGAGAACCAAGCCTGGTACCACTCCTCACGCTGTCCCTTCATGCTGACCACAACCTCAGAAAGCCCCGACAGTCAAAGTCGTTTCCTGTTGAGCGGCTTCCTGCAGCAGGAGGCTGGGGCCTCCAGACCTCTCACTGACAGGTATCAGCTGGCCCCGGAGACCACGCCCACTTACAGAAATGCGACCAATCTTAAAAGCCCTCATCTCCACGCTGCGGGACCTGCTGGCTCCCGCTGCCTCGTTGGCAAACGGTCGCCGCAGCTCTCTGCTCTGGACTGCGTCTGCTGTCGACCGTCTCACCGTAGCAGAAGTCGCAGCTGGAGGGGCAGTGCCGCTGCATCAGCCTGCGCTTGCTGTCGCAGTAACCTTTCCGGGCCCAGGCAGGACAGATGAACAAGCGGTCCAAGCATCCTGGAAGAGAAGAGGAGGCTTAGGAGAGGAGGAGAAGCATACAGCTGTTTCTACAGAGAAATGCTTCAATAAAAGTAGGTGGAGCCTGCTGGCTCTCATGTCCAACATTCAAAATGTTTGATAAATGGGTGTGTCTTTTCAACAAGCTCACTCCTGATTGGCGAGAGTGGCCATAGAAACATTGACTCCGACTGATTTGGACCAATCACTGCTAACTGACAACACCTGGCTCCAACATGGCGGCGACCATATGGGGGATAAAATGGCGACTAAGTTAACTTAGTTTGGTTGGAGCCGGATATAAACCCTTTTCTATTGATGGCGTTAAAGTCACTCGGTTCAGTTCTCAGATACAGACAATGGTTCTGACCCACCAAATGGGCCCATGTTTCTCAAAGGTTCTGGATTTGCTGTGAAGGTGGCAGCGTTCAAACCGTGAACGTACCGTACAGACGGTGCAGGCCCCACACCTCATCCTGCGTGATCAGTTTGCGTCCTGTCAGCGTTGCATTCAGGTGCATTATGGATTTGGGGTTCATGGAGTGCATGAGCCCAAGCACGTGACCGATTTCATGAGTCGCCACGTGGATCAGGTCCGTCAGCCAAACCCCTGCAGCACAATCACAGCCGGTTATTTTCTGAAATCAGTTTGATCAGACAGCGTGAAGATGCGTGGCGTTGAGGATGCGTGGCAGGAGATGCGTGCCTTTCTTCCAGCTGAAGCGCATGTTTCCAACGATCCAGTATTCATCATCATCAAAGTGGATCTCTCCTGTTGGCGGGAAGAAAGCGTGCGCCAGTTCCCCTGTGATGCCGTCAAAACAGTGGTGCAAGTAGGACTGCAGACAGTCTGTGTGGTTGACGGGGTAGAAACCTGCCAAAACACCCCAGAGGAAACCCCCCCACTTACACTGCAGCGTGGACATGATGGATCACAGAGCCTTTCAAGGAAAACACCCCCCTACCCCAGAGGACGGCTACAGTTTCACCAAGACTGCTGTGCAGCAGGAGCACACGTGCAGACAAGTTGTTAAACGTTCACGTTTTTCATAGAAACGATGAATCCTGGTGAATAGAAGTGATGGAGCCGCCGCCGCAGCAGGATGATTTAATGACGGCAGGAACCGTTTGGCTGAGACGGTGTGACGTGAGAAACAGTAGAAGAAGGCTGCAGCTCAGAGCCAGCAGCCTCCCGCTTCACACCCACCGATCTTAATGTCCGCCTCCTGGTCAGCTGGCACCTCCCTGAAGGTGAACGGGGACACGTCGCTCCACATCCCGAAGGCCTTGGCCAGTCCTCGGCGGGTGTCGCTGGCGTTGATCAGGTTTGTAGGAAAGGAGAGCAGCCTGTGGAGGAACCGCTGCTGGTGATCTGTCTCCAAGAAAGCATCATGGCTGCTGCTCAGACACACAGGAGCCCCTGCAAGGGCTGCAAGTTTAGCTGCAACTGTGCAGATGCAACAGATGCAGCTTCGTCTGCAACTGTGGCTGCAACTGTGGCTGCAGCTTCTGATGCAGCCTCTGCTGCAGCTTCGGCTGCGTTGGCGAAGCTCCTATGTTTGCGATCTCAGCAGCACTCCTATTGTTAGCATACGTTGACGTAAAGCACTGACAATCTGCCCGCTTCTACTGAAAAGTGTTGAAAGTGTGATCAACTAAACTTTGGGGTCCCCTCCCCTTAAGGGATGATGCTACAGTTGCAGGGGGACTGGGGCGGCTGACAACTTTCCTAAAAGTTAGTGCAGCTCAGCTCCAGATTGTTGTAAGCGTGAGTGACGCAGCTCAAATGACTCCTGCTGCTGCTCTGATGGAGCCTGAGAGGAGCGGAGAAGTTTGACGGAGCATCTGGTGTGAGAGGGGAATATCTGGCTCGATGTGTTTGAAAGCCTTCAAAGTTCAGCTGAACCACAGAATCTGACTGTCAGGGGAAATGGGGGGGGGGTCTGTATTTTCCACCAAATCCAACGTGAAGCTCAGATTTCTGTTGTTTTTTTCATTGTTGGCTGCGGCTGTTCCTGGTTGTTGTGTGGATTGTGGGGGGGTGGCAGTAAATACTTGTATGTGAGCTTGAACTTGTCCCACTTCAGCTTCTCTGGCGTCAGTGTGTAGCGCTTGTTCCTGGAAAGGTGCAGGACCTGCGTCCGGGCGTCCTGCCGCATCCCGACGAGCAGCATGGTGTCGTGAGCTTCTTCCTTGGACAAAGCAAAAACCTTGAATGAATCACCTCACCAGGTCAGAGCAGCACCTGATGCCTGAAGCTCTGGAGAGCAGAAGAAAGCTCTTCATCATTTCAAAGACCCAAACAGGTTCTGGAGGAGTGAGATCTACTGCGACGTGGAAAAGGATCCTTTTTGCTTTGCTGACGGTCGTTTCCGCCCTGAGCTCCTCACAGACCTGCAGCCTCCTTCACATCTGGACTCCACACTTTCAGATTCTGTTCATTGATTCAAACTGATGTGATCAACACCGATGGAGGAGGAGAGCTTCCCACTGAAGCAGAATCAGTTCACAGCAGCTCAGAATCATCCTGGTAAATGTTTTCATGCCTGCTGCTCATTTCAGTTTCTCCTTCCTCCATCTTCATTTCTTTCTTTGGAAATCCCTCCATTCCTCTCTCACAAACACTTCCAAAGCTTTCAGCAGATTCCAAACTGCTGTTGTTTTCTGTTTAATGTCCATAACAGACAAATATCTCAACCTGTCTATCAGGATATTTATCACATCCACCTCATTTATGGAACTGATCAGATTAGTTTCATCTGTGCTGCTTCACTGATCACATGTTCCAAGAAAAGATAACCAGCACACAGACTTCCTCAGAGTTGATGCTGCGGCGAAGAATATTTGAAAAATATGCCAAGAATGCAAAAGCACAGAAGCTTTAGCCAACAGCAACTACAGGCCAAACCCTCCAACGCGTCCCTTCTAATCCAGGGAATCTGGAATGGAGGCCTGTGATTTACCCAGAGACTCCTGAACATGTCCTCATTACTCTGGAAATGTAATTCTATGGAGTCTAGTGATGCATTGCTGCTGTCTAAGGATGCATGAAGACACACACACACACGCACACACAAACGCACACACATACAGACACACAAACACACACATACATACAAACGCACACACACACGCATACAGACACACACACACAAACGCACACACAAACGCACACACATACAGACACACAAACACACACATACATACAAACACACACATACATACAAACACACAAACGCACGCACACACGCATACAGACACACAAACGCACACACATACAGACACACAAACACACACATACATACAAACACACACATACATACAAACACACAAACGCACACACACACGCATACAGACACACAAACGCACACACACACACACATACATACAGACACAAACGCACACACATACATACAAACACACAAACGCACACACACACACACATACAGACACACACACACGCACACACATACAAACACACACACAAACGCACACACATACAGACACACAAACACACACATACGCACACACATACAGACACACAAACACACACATACATACAAACACACACACGCATACAGACACACAAACGCACACACACACACCCATACATACAGACACACAAACGCACACATACAGACACACACACAAACACACACACACGCACACACATACAAACACACACGCACACACATACAGACACACAAACACACACATACGCACACACATACAGACACACAAACACACACATGCATACAAACACACAAACGCACACACACACGCATACAGACACACAAACGCACACACACACACACACATACATACAGACACACAAACGCACACATACAGACACACACACACAAACGCACACACATACATACACAAACGCACACACATACATACACAAACGCACACACACGCACACACAAACGCACACACATACAGACACACACACAAACGCACACACATACATACAAACACACAAACGCACACTCTTGCATAAGATGGGATGTCAGGGCTCTCTCGCTCTCTCGGCAGCGTCCATCCACCCATTCTCCCTTTTGGGGTCACAGCTGCCAGAGCCTAAACTGACGGGGTTTACTTTGGACAGGTCACCAGACACAAACACACACACATATACATACAAACACACAAACGCACACTCATGTCTCTGGACTGTGGGAGAAACCGGGGAGCCTGAAAAAAACCTACACATGCACGCGGAGAACATGCAAACTCCACACAGAAAGGTTTGCGCTGGGATTTGAACCAGCACCTTCTCCCTGTGAGGCAAAAGCATGCCACTACAGCGCCCTCTGCAGCGCCTCTGAGTAAAAATGATGGAAGAGGCTGGAAAGAGCATCAGTGTGAAAGCTGACGGCTCCTCCCTCTGAACGGAGGCGACGCCATTCCAGCACTGACCCATGAAGTCTGGTCGTCTGCTAAGAAAGATCCATTTCATCCGCTGCGTTTCTCCTTGTGATCCAGCTTCCATCCACAGACCAAAAAGCTCCAGATTATTCCAAATTCAGGGTTTGTGGCTTTGTGATTTTCTCCATCATCCATCATCCTGCACTGTCCTGCTGGAGGCTTTCCTAAGCAGCTCAAACGCTGATGAACAAGTGTCAGAGCTGCTTTGTTTTTTCCACTTCCTGTTTGTCCGTATCCGGGGCAGAAGAGGATCACTCCCTTCAGGTTCCTTCCAAAAAAGGAGACATAAGCAGCCTGAGGATGTCTGGCTCTGAGGGTAACATCTCTAAACCTTCTGCAATGTGGGGGTAAAGCAGCCCCCCAAAAGTAAAAGAGCTGCAGCTTTTCCTCAGCCATCCATCCTACACACACTCATCCATCCTACAGCCACTCATCCATCCGACAGCCACTCATCCATCCGACAGCCACTCATCCATCCGACAGCCACTCATCCATCCGACAGCCACTCATCCATCTCACACCTACTCATCCATCCTACACACACTCATCCATCCTACTTACACTCATCCATCCTACAGCCACTCATCCATCCTACAGCCACTCATCCATCCTACAGCCACTCATCCATCCCACAGCCACTCATCCATCCCACACCCACTCATCCATCCGACAGCCACTCATCCATCCTACTTACACTCATCCATCCTACAGCCACTCATCCATCCTACAGCCACTCATCCATCCCACAGCCACTCATCCATCCTACACCCACTCATCCATCCGACAGCCACTCATCCATCCTACACACACTCATCCATCCCACAGCCAATCATCCATCCTACAGCCACTCCTCCATCCTACTTAAACTCATCCATCCTACACACACTCATCCATCCTACACACACTCATCCATCCTACAGCCACTCATCCATCCTACAGCCACTCATCCATCCTACACCCACTCATCCATCCTACACCCACTCATCCATCCTACACCCACTCATCCATCTTACATCCATCCTTCATCCACTCATCCAGAAACACCTCTGAGGCCCCTGCTTCTTCTCTCTAATGTCTGTCATTAATGCTAACTCTACAATGGGTTTCACTTCAGTCTAATCTGGTTTTGTATAATCCATAATGTGACAGATTAATCGTTTTTATTGACCAATTTGACTATAAATTAGATGTGATTTCTCATAAAGAATCAACTTCAGTAAAGTCTAGGTGAGGAAGTGCAGAGTCCTCTGGTGGAGGCTGGAGATCTGGAAGTCCTCGCGTTTATTTGCGCAGAATGGATCGTCCGCTCCCGCAGAGGTCTGCGGGCTTCTGGTGGGTCACAGCCGCCCGTCTGGCTCGTGCAACGAGGCGGTCACAGCTTACCTCTAACTTGCGGGAGGGCAGTGCGGCGGCGGGACGCATCCCCGCCAGCAGAAAGCCGAGCAGCCACGCGGCCAGCAGAGGACGGAAGCCCGGCGCGCTGCTCCGTGGACTCCTGGAAGTCCCGCGGCGCTCCATGGTCTGCAGATCACACCTCCGGGGGGGACACAAACCGCTCCACGCAGATGCTGCAGCGTAAATGAACTACTCACTGGCCATGCTTCGGTCGATCCGGGAGTCTGCGCAGCTGCAGAGCAGCGGACAGTCAGAACTGCGCATCCGCACACGAGCACCGCCCGGCTCCACACGCGGGCTGGCCCCGGCTCCACGCCTCCGAGGCTGGTCTTCACAGGTCAGAACCAGAGCCATGATGAAACCCAACATCTGCAGAACGGTTAGGAAGGATTCGGATCCACGGACGTTCTGCGGGAGGACAGCTTTGGGTTTGGTCACAAACAGAATTAAACACAAAGCAAAATAATCCGTCATGTCAAGATAAATTGGAACGCTTGCGGGGTTTAATGCTAGATTGATGCTGGGAAACAAACAAGCATTTTAAAGGAGAACATTATATCCAGTGCCCTGCTGTTCTTTACAACTGCTGCTTTAAAAAGACCAAAGACCTGTCGAAGGACACCAGGGACAAGATTGTAGACGAGGGTCAGACTGGAATGAACAAATCTGCAGCAGCTTGGAGTGAAGAGATTAAGCTTGTGGGAGCAATTATTACAAATGGAAGAAGATCACAGACCATCTCCCTCCACCTCAAGCTCCATGAAAGATCTCAGCTGATGAAGAATAATCTGGTGGACGGTGAGGAACCAGCCCAGAACTACACGAAGGAACAAGCTGATGGATGACCTGAGGAGAGCTGGATCTGGAACAAAGGTTACTATAGCAACACATGACGTCATCATAGACTCAATTCCTACAGAGCTCCAAGGGTCCTCCTACTTAAACCAGCACATGTCCAGAACCATCTAAAGTTCTCCAGAGCCATCTGGATGATCCAGAAGAGGATTGGGAGAAGGTCATGTGGTCAGATGAGACCAAAACGAGACTCTTTGGTATAAAAGGAGAAGAACACCATACCTATAACATCATGCTCCAGGGCTGATATTTGCAAAGAAGACAGAATGATTGATCCATATGAAGGAAAGGATGAATGGATCCATGTACGGAGAGATTTTGGGTAGAAACCTTCCATCAGTGAGAACATTTAGAAAGAAATGTGGATCCAAATGCATCGTCATGGCAACCAAGTAGTGTCTACATATAAAGCTTTTCAAGGTTCTGAGGTGTTCTATCAGTCTCTGGACATCAGTCCAACAGAGAATCAGTGGAGGGAGTTAAAGTCTGTTTTCCAGCAATATCTCCAAACATCACAGCTCTGGAGAAGATCTGCATGAAGAATGGACCAAACCTGCTGAAGACCTACAGGAGACCTTTGACCTCTATCATTGAAACCAGAGTCACATTGCAAAGTATTGAGGTGACCTTCAGTTATTGACCAAATCCTTATTTTCTGCTCTGTGATACAAATATAGCTTTTAATCAAACAAAGGGATTTTCTGGATTCTTTGTTTACTTTCTGTCTCAGATTTGAAGTGTTTCTATGATGAATATTTCAGACCAAACTCTGATTTTTTTTTGTGGGTGGTTTGGCAGATACTTGATTGCCTCTCTTGTATTGTAGACGCCATCAAATCAGACTTTGACTGTGGTTAAATTGAAGCTTTTAATATATATATATATATATATATATATATATATATATATATATATATATATATATATATATGTGTATAAATGTAGTAATCTCAGCTGTGTATCCCGGACATTCAAATGTTTCATTTCAGTGGTTGTCTTTTAAAAAGAGAACCAGCATTTTGGTAAAACTTCGGTTGAATTCATTCCATACTTGAAAATCTCAGTCAAATACTTTTTGGACATGTTGCTTCCAGTCTGATGGATCAGCTCTAGTTCTCAAACCAAGGTCATCTAGCTGCTGCAAAGATGAGAAAGCTATCATGATTCCATCTAAATGTCTGAAGAAGAACAGATTAAAATGGCTTCAGTTCCATGAGTGGGTGACTGTGAAGAAAAAACAGTCTAAAAGGATGAATAAGAGAACTCTTACAGCAGATCCAGATGCAGTAAGGACAACCATGGATGACCATGCGGTGGACAGGAAGGAGACAAAAACACAAACACTGGAACATCTTTTACTAAACAGAAGAGAAGCAAGTACAGTAGTCCATGTTTGGGAAGTGGAGGCAGAGCCTTCTGCTGTCAGATCTTGGAGTGTATATATATATATATATATATATATATATATATGGTTCCGTTTGGTTTTTAATATTATTTTATTTTTGTATTTTTTTTACGGGAGATTTGGGTTTTTACCAGCGGGAAGGGGAGACAGCGGAACCATCGTTCTGGTGGGTTTTCCCGTCGGCTCCGTTACGGGGGTGCACCAGAGGAGGAAGTGGCGCCAGGCAGGACCAGCAGGGCAGTCCCCTCCCCTACAGTTGACCCGGACGGTCCCTGCGCCTGTGGGAGCGCGTGCAGCCGCTCGGATATGTGTGTCAGCAGAGACGAAGTCGGGCTGGGTTCGGCTCAGGAGACGTAGCAGGTACGAGCGGCCGCGCGCGGACCGAACCTCCGCGCGGCGGCTAGGCGGCTAACGTCCTAATCCCATAATCTGAGCCCGAGGTGTGACCGGGGATGTTCCTCATAAGAGGAGTTGTCTTGTCCTCAGATCTTTGTTGAGCGGATTTTTTGGGGGGTGGGGGGTTCCAGGTGGTGTGTGTGCGTGTGTGGGGGTGGGGGTGGGGTGTAACAGGTTGAAATCCCAGCAGATTATAATGGACACATCAGTGTTCAGGTTTGAAGGGGATCAATCCTCCTGGAGAACGTGCAGATTATTGGAAGCATTCCGAATCGCAGAGGGCGGGTCACTGCCGGTCCTTCAGGTGTGTCCGGGACGTTGTTACCTGAGTTCAGGTGGAGGAGGGGGGGATACAGATCCAGAGTAATTATAATTCCATAGAATAATAACCGGGATAATGACGTCACTTCTCAGCCTGTACTTTAAACTCCCATTTTAAAAACCCCTTTAACCCCGCCCCCATGGATGGTCACGTTTGTGAACGCCATGATGGTGGAGTGTTCTTTGAAACGTGTTCTCTTTCAGGATGACTGACATTGTTCGGATCAGAACATTGTTCCTCAGCACCACGGATGCTCCTGAGGCTCTGATCTGTGCGGTTCTTCCTGACCTACTCTTGGTGTTTGTGGTTCCGCAGGAACGGCGCCGGTTCGGGAGGATCACTCGCGCTGCAGAACGGGTGCAGAGGAATGGCTAAAGAGCAGACCAGGGCAGAAACATACGTCCTGGCGGGGTCAAACGGTCATGGTGACCAGCAGTGGCAGACTGGCGTGAATCACCCCTCTCAGCCCCCCCCTGCTAACGCCCACCTCCCGTCGAGGATGTCCCGCGTGGCCTCAGACGTCAGGCAGAAGTGTGCGGCCTACGTGCTGGCGCTGAGACCATGGAGCTTCAGCGCCTCGCTCACGCCTGTGGCCCTCGGCAGCGCCTTGGCGTACAAGCTGGATGGTTCTGTGGACCTGGTGGTTCTGATGGTGTGCGCCGTGACCGTCCTTGTGGTCCACGGGGCAGGAAACCTCGTGAACACCTACTATGACTTCTCAAAAGGAATCGACCACAAGAAGAGTGACGACAGAACTCTAGTGGACGAGATTTTGGCCCCCCAGGATGTGGTCATGTTTGGAGCTCTGCTGTACTCGTTGGGGTGTCTGTGCGTCACGCTGCTCTACTTCCTGTCCACCCTCAGACTGGAGCACCTCGCTCTCATTTACTTCGGAGGACTCTCCAGCTCTTTTTTGTACACCGGAGGTGAGTGAATGTTCATACTGAGACCCGCAGACGTCAGCGAACATATTTGAACACATTCCTGTGGAATCTGACTGCACAGAACAGAAAAGGTCTGGAATGTGAGGAATAAGATGGGCTTTGTGGAAGTTGAAATACAGCCGAAGCAGGAAGAATAACAGTTAGTGGAATGAAGGTCTCGTGGAGTTTCTCACTCAGTCACTAAACATTCTTTCAGTTCAGAAAGCGTTGCGCTTGTTCGTCTGCTGAAAGTAGCGCTCTGTTCCTCACGGCTTCAGTCAGAGCGGGATGTTTGCAGAGTCATGACAGCTATTTTAGAGCCGCCATTGTTCTAGTTTCATTAAGGCGTTTGAAAAGTCACAATAGTCACAACTATTTGGTGAATTTGCTTTTGTGTATTTTCATATTTTAATCCAACAGTTTTTGTTGCTGAGCTGCAGGTGGTGAACGTCCTCATCCGAGGAGACATACGTGGATTCAGCGTTCATCGAACTTTTCACTCGTGTCTGGTTCACTTCATGAATGTTTGACAGCAAAAGAAGCAGGAAGTCAAAAAAATGTCAACGTTGGTCTCAAATAATCTCCAAAGCAGTTCAAGACCGGCTCCGCCCCATTCTGATGCATCAGCCAAACACATCCATGAGCGTCTGAGCTGGAATCTGGATCAGAACTGGATGGACGGACAGATCTGATATGGATCACCGTCTTTGGTGTACCGCTAATGTTAGGGTGGTGGTGTGAGGGGCTGTAAGCTAGCAGGAGAGAATGTAAACAGAGAGCTCTCAACAATGGGCAACATTGCTTTGTGCCAACGGTCCCGCCCACAACTCAGAGGTGAATTTCTGATGAACTCCTGCCGCTCTACAGAAGCGATGTCCTAGAAAAGCACGCAGGGTTTAAAGGTCATAACCCCAATAAAAGGCCACGAGGAAGGCTTTGAAGATCGATCAGAAGATCATCAGACTTTAAACTGACAGAAGTTCTGGAAACTGGTTCTCCTGGGTGAACAAAGTTTCAATTTATCACAAACTCAAGAAGGAAATCTGACCTTCTGCAGATGTTTAGCTGCTCAGTTTTCAGAGAATCTGCGATCCTGCAGACAGTTTTGCCGTACAAACTCTTTGATGTATTGATCATTTTTACATCATTTCATCAAATCTTCCTGTTTTAGCATCATGATCTGTCAGTGGGTTTTTCAGATCAATAATGTTGAGGAGCAGCTGACCGCATGGCTCTCTAACAAACCAAGGTGTTGCAGCCTGATCAGTCTCCTGTTCTATAGAACATCATGCTGCTCTTACACCTGCATTAGACAGTCAGGTGCATCATGGGATCACAGGCGGTCCCTCATGTGGACTCTGAGGTTCTGGGGTGACGGGTTGATGAAGCAGCTTTCTGTGTTTGTTTGCTCCTCCTCCAGGCATCGGACTGAAGTATGTGGCTCTGGGTGACGTGGTCATCCTCATCACGTTTGGGCCTCTGGCGGTGATGTTCGCCCACGCCGTGCAGGTGGGCTACCTGTCAGTGCTGCCGTTGGTGTACGCGGTGCCGCTGGCGCTCAACACAGAAGCCATCCTTCACAGCAACAACACAAGAGACATGGACTCTGACAAGCAGGCGGGCATCGTCACCCTGGCCATCCTCATCGGCCCCACGCTGTCCTACGTCCTGTACAACCTGCTGATCTTCGTCCCCTACGTGTTGTTCTGCATCCTCGCTACCCGGTACACCATCAGCATGGCGCTGCCCCTCCTCACGCTGCCCATGGCCTTCCCCCTGGAGAGGCAGTTCCGGAGTCGCTGCTATGCTAAGATCCCGCAGAAAACAACGAAGCTCAACCTTCTGATGGGGCTTTTCTACGTCTTTGGGATCATTTTGGCGCCTCCTGGCAGCTTGCCGCTACTGTAATTCCGTCAGACCGGTACAGATGTCTCTGCACAGCAGTGCCAGAAGACTTTGCTGGCATCAGTTTTCTTTAGTACATGAGCTCAGCAGACGTGGGTCAGGAGGATGAAGGCCTCTGCAGCGTGTTGGTATGAACATATGCATCCATGGATGATGGACGGTCATCATGCATCCAAATGTAAAACATCCTCCGTTTTTCTGCCTCTTTGGCAAAAGGAGTTACTTTGATTTGTGGAGTAAACACATTGTTTTGTCTTTGCGCTGAAACTCTTCATTGTCGGTTTGCCATAAGTTCTTAACACAGAAACAACCCAAAGAACCAACATTTCTTTTCTTTATGTTAAACCTTTACTATAAGTGTTTAGAGCTTTTCAAGCTGCAGAATTGACAGACTTTAGTTCCACTTAAATATTTATTCTAAAGGGAAATCTCCCAGCCCCTCAGTCATCTGGCTTTATCGTTCATGTCTAAGATTAAAGTCATTTTTTATGTTCAGGACAAATTGGGCTAAAGAAGCCTTAATGACTGATGTGTAAAAATAGTGTCTTTGTGTAACTAAAAGTTATTTTGTTATTTTTGTCTGAATGCTCTTGAGGCCCGGCCGGCTCTGTTCCAGAATTCTCTGATCAAACTGAACAAATATGGAGCGATTTTTGTGCCGCTTTATTGCAAGCAAAATTCACAGTTTTGACATCAAAATTTTCTAAATTGCAAACAAGATGTGAAGAATTAGAAAACTTTGAAGTTTGAAGAAAATTATGAAGTTTTATCCATAAAACTTCATAATTTGCAAATGAAAACATTTAATATTTGCTTCCAAAACCTTGTTTTTGTTTGTTTTCAAAAAAGATTTTTGCATTAGCAACATAATTTTTTCCAGATGCGTAGTGTCTCATCTGACTTTCGTCCTATCTTTGATTTTGCGTTGGGATCTTTCGTGTGACGTTTGAGCCACAAACAGCTGCTGATTGGTCTAGATTCTATCCAATCAAATCGCCACATGTCTGCCGCTGAGGCCCAAACAGAACAGGCTCTTTCACTCTCGATTTGTAGAAAGACAAATTTTTGAATCGTTTTGAAGATAATTCATGCTTTGTATTTAGCATTGATTATGTTTGATTTAGTCACACTCGTGAATTTATGGCTGAGAATCTCCTGAAACCGCAGAATAAACTGTAAACTTATCTGCTGACATCACACTAGACAGGCGTGTGGGATCTAGAAATCCTCCGGATCAAATTTGGGAAAAAGTTGGAGTTTCTTTAAGATCTGTTTGTTATTTAAGAAAAAAGAAGCACAAGTAGGAGAGTTTTGGATTCGATTAACAGCAGTGGTCAGTAATGAAAAGAACAGCTCACTAAAGTAGACTTCATGTAGAAGCAAAACAAAGTGTTTTTGTTAAACTTTAAATGTTCATTTTCACAGAGAAAACTCACGTTTGCTTGTGTCCAAAGTAAAAAACAAAATTATTCATGTCGAACGTGTTTTCTCTTCATATTTCAACGTTTTATTCATGAAAACCAACATTTTATTTACACAAAAAATCGTAACTTAATGTAACAGAGGCGGTTTTTCTGCTGCAGACGTTTGAAACTCTCTGGTTTCCAAACCAACATCAATACTGAACCCTGATGGAAATTTAAGCTTTTCTGCTCAAAGAGAAACGGGCCGGACTGGTTGAAGACTGCAGAATCCCGGTCGAACAGAACCGAATCAAAGTCCGTTTCAGCCTCCAAGCACAGTCCGTGCGAGACAGAGACTCTTGATTGGATAGAATCTAGACCAATCAGCAGGAACCCTCTTGTCTGTGATTGGCTGTTTCGTAGCGCAAAAATCACACGAAACTTAAGAACTCAAAAACAAAGATAGAACGAAAGCGAGATGAGACACTACGCATCTGAAAAAATGTGTGTTGCAAATGCAAACATATATTTTTAAAAGCAAAAAAAAAAAAAAAGAAGACAGCTGAGGGGGTCAGCAGGGGGCGCTATTGGACACTGGTTTTATTGATAGAGTCCAACCTTGAACTTTCAACTGATTCTCTTATATTTGCGTATGAAACTGCTGGCTGTGTTATCCACAATCTGTGTTTTGTTTTTGATTGTAAAAAAAATGCCATTAAATGTCTTTAATTCACTTTTTAAAGAAAACATTTGAAAAATAACATTCATGTCATTATTAGAGCTTGTTTTAGGAAGCTTCTCTGAAAATAAACCTGAGGATCTTGGAGACACCTGAGTGCAGGCCGAGTTTTCGTCCTGGAGCTGTGGGAAGAGCAGGTGAACGTTGGTCCTCCAAAAACAAGCAAAATAGAGGTTTGCTCTGTCATGCTTTGGATCTTTTCTTAATGAAAGCTTGTCTGTTGTCGAGAAAAGGCTGTTTGATGTTAGTTTGTGTTATAAAACCTTCCTTCAGCTTTTGGCTCCATGAGACTCTCCACACAGAAGAAGCGAACATTCCCCACTTGGGTCTGTTTACAGTAAATTATCCCTCTGTATTTATTACTCATAGATTTACTGATTCATGGCTCAGTCATATGTATGCCCACCATGTATTCAGCCTTTGCTGTGAGTGGCTGGGAATGGCTCCAGCAACCCTGTGACCCTGCACAGGTAAGAGCCGGTTGATGTGGAACAACCTTTTAGCCTGCTTCAAATGGTTGGGAGGCAGTCTGCCCTCTTTGGTTAAGGCAGGGGTCAGCGACACTTATGACATGAAATTCTAGATTCTCTCCTTTCCAACTGAACCATCACCAACTATAAAGCAAACTCTGTTGTCGTTCACCCTTTGGCCCTTCCCACCAGGCATCGCCACAGCGAATCAGCTTTCACTGATGTCCACCGGTGGTTAGGCAGAGAGTTTTCCGCCGGATGCCCTTCCTGACACAACCCTGTATATTTAAGGCACAGGGAGCCCCAGTTAGGAAGCAGCAGGAAGGATCTTGTCTAAGGACCCTCACTGGATTTGAGCTCACTGCACGTCCTGGGAACCGAACCCAGGTCCTACACCCAGCCCACTGAGCTGACCAGCCGCCTCTAAGAGAATGCAAACTTTAATACAAAGAAATGCACAAACATTACAGTATATTTGAATAAATGGGACTCACAAACAGCAGGTCTCATCGTTTTTCTGAACATATTTTGACATGAACTCAAAGTGCTTTAATAACAATATTGCACAAAGAAAATCCTACATTTGTAGTATTTCATACCTACAGCAACAGGATTGGATACGTCAGAACCAAATATCATCAATATTTCTGAATACTTTACAACTATATTAATACACATGAAATTATAGACTTTTGTCTTATTTATCTTTTGTTATCTCCTGAGACAGGGGTAACATAATATAGTCTACTGTAAGTTGATTCTGTGATGCTTTTATTGCAAGTTAAATGAAATGTTTTTACTTTTTTGTTAGTTTGCAAATCATAGTAATACATTTTTTCCAGAACTGGACAGCATCATTCTTCATTTACACCCCAGTAAATGGAGTGGTTGGAGGTTTTTCCTGTTCACTTTCACTGTGCATTCCAGCAGGATTTCCTGCAGGTACTGGGAACAGAATGCTTGAAACAGGTGAAACAAAGAATACATTCTGTGCAGTTTTATGGAGGTGAATCTCTGCAGTTAAAATCAAATAAATTAAATCAATTACAAAATATCTACCTACATAAAAAAATCCAGTAATCCGATCCATTGTCATTAAATTCAATCCAATTAATTGTAATCCAGTCGGTTTCCCTGTAATCCAGTTCATTACTACTGGTGTCTTTAGCGGTTAACATGGGCTCGTTGAGTCTGTTTTCATTGGATTCTGTTATTCAGTCCTTCAGCTGGTAGAATTTACACCTCTTTTAAAACATCTTTTCATTTTTCTTTGGTTTCATATTAAATTCATGACTGAAAGAACTGCCTTAATCAACTCACATTTCGTGTTCAGAGTCTTCATAAAGATACGATCCTAATAGTATGTGTTTATGGTTTGCATGATCCACAGTAATATTCCATAAATCAAAGAACAGCTGTAACAAATGTACGTTTAGTGCAAAGTGCGAGTGGAATATTTACGAGCGTTCCGTGAATGCAGCATGAGCAGTGACGCAATGCATGGGCGTGTTGTCATGGCTGTGTGCAGCAGATCCCTCCAGCGCCGTAAATACTCGTTTCTTCTCTAAACCAAACATGTCAGCGCGCGTGGCCGACACAAACATGGAGGCTCATCTTCCCGCAGAGTGAACGCCGTGGACGGAGAGCCGGTGAGTTTCTGCTCCGCGCCACGGCGCCTTCCTTTCACGGACAAACGTTAGCTAGCTAGCGGCTGCCCGGGAGCAGCTAGCGCCCGGACGGAGCCGCTGTCAGCCCGCCGAAGGCTGCCGGGAGGATGACCCCGCGCGGCCGCGCGGGAGCGGCTCCCGCAGCGACGATGACCGCCGTCCGTCTGTCCGGTGCGTGGCGGTACTCCGTTCCAGCCGCGTTACTCCCAAACCAGAGGAACTAACCGAGTTAGAGTCAAACGGGATCTGGTGAAGGAGCTGAAGTACTCGAGTACTGATGAACAGCTGGAATCAAACGGATCCCTGGTTTGTGATGGAATCATGCAGACAAAAGGCCTAAATGAAGGTTTTCTGGGGTTTGAAGCTCTGATGTTCCCAATCTCTGTGGAACATGAAGGTCTATTCAAGATTAAAAACAACAAATAATTCCTCAAGTTATTGTTAAAACTCAGCAAACAGCACAAACAGGAAGTTGATCAGATTTAAAGAATGTGAATGAACACTCTCCTACACACCCGCATTGATCTCCATCTAAACGTGTGTTCTATATATCTGAGAATCCGTTCAGAACCTCACAGCCGGAGCCCGGTCCTGAGAATCCGTTCAGAACCTCACAGCCGGAGCCCGGTCCTGAGAATCCGTTCAGAACCTCACAGCCGGAGCCCGGTCCTGAGAATCCGTTCAGAACCTCACAGCCGGAGCCCGGTCCTGAGAATCCGTTCAGAACCTCACAGCCGGAGCCCGGTCCTGAGAATCCGTTCAGAACCTCACAGCCGGAGCCCGGTCCTGAGAATCCGTTCAGAACCTCACAGCCGGAGCCCGGTCCTGAGAATCCGTTCAGAACCTCACAGCCGGAGCCCGGTCCTGAGAATCCGTTCAGAACCTCACAGCCGGAGCCCGGTCCTGAGAATCCGTTCAGAACCTCACAGCCGGAACCCGGTCCTGAGAATCCGTTCAGAACCTCACAGCCGGAGCCCGGTCCTGAGAATCCGTTCAGGAGCTGCAGGTGTATGAGGCCTCATGCAGGTGCTCACACCTGCATGAGGCCTCATACACCTGCACCGGGCTTCAGCTCCTCAGCAGGAAGTCCAGCTCGAACGCTTCCTCTGCAGAAACGCTGGGAATGCTTGATACCCATAGAAACCATTTAAAGGAAGTGAAAGGGCTCTTCCAGCTGCTGCAGCTGTGATAAATGCACACAGAGGAAGCTGAACTTTTCCCCTCTGGTGTGACAGTGGAAGGTCATGAACCAGGCTGTGGTTTTACGCATTAAAACCCTTCACCTTTTCTGTCAGAACGTTCAAACAGAGAGCTGGAAATACCGGCAGGAAGAAAGAAGCCTGACAGAAAACCGGCTCTTTGTAGGGTTTTATCAAAGTCTTACTTTGAGATTCACAAACAATCCAATCTGATGTATGATTTTTATGCCAATTTTACTTACATTTTTGATTTACCTGGAAGTGTTTATTCTTTCAGGTGGTGAAGTTTGTTTAAACTTCTGCTATTGTGAAATTCTAGCAGTAATTCATTCATTTTCTAAACCGCTTTATCGCTTTCGGGTACTCATGGGCGAAGGCGGGGGACACCCCTGGACTGGTCCCAGTCTGTCACAGGGGCCACAGTCACACAGCTGCTCACATCCACACCTAGGGATAATTTAGAGTGAACCTATGAACCTATGAAGCATGTTTTTGGAAGCTGGAGAAAACCCACGCATGCACGAGGAGAACATGCACACTCCACACAGAAAGTGTGTCACCCCGTTGGTGACACTGTTTCAAGTTCCCCAGCCTGGACTTGAACCGGGAACCTTCTTGCTGTGAGGCAAGAGCGCTAACCACTGCACCACCATGCAGCCCATTCTAGCAGTGATGTTTAACTAAATCATTCTTCTAATCCTGATTTTTCTGTCCAGATTAAAGACTCGATCAGATTCCATACGCGACCTGGACTTGGCTGAGGTTCCATGTGGAGGAGGACCGGCTGGAGAGGATCTGCCAGCGTCTCCTCTGGCTGAGGTGTGCGCCTGTTTTGTGAAACTCTTTCTTAGACATAATGTGAGCTTCCTGCTGCCTCAGAGTTCACGCACAGCAGCAAGCAAAGCTCAGACATCGCTGATGGTCACAGAGCTTCAGTTTGATCAGAAGAACTTGATGTTTCCATCCGTCTGAGGAATGATGCTCTGCGGCGTCAAACTCCATCACGCTGGGGGCCGAAAAGGAGAAACATTGATTGAACAAACAAAACGTTTTTAAAACGCAACTTTTTCAACGTAATTATGAATAAAAACTGAGGAGAACATAATTCCAGGAGAAATCGACTTAAACCTTAAATAACTTTCAAGATTTTGTGTCCATAAAACATCTCCTGTTAAAATGATACAGATATGAATGTGTTTCAGAACAAAACAAGCAAAGCGTGGAAATATGAAGCAAATGTGAGTTTTTCAGCAGAAACAAACCCAATGGTTTTCTTTTCTCCTGTGTCGATCCTGGCATTGATCTGCACATCCGTGTGTGAATGCATGTTGGAACTGCGAGGAGCGTCATGATGCACCGCGTTCCCGTTCGGTCAGACTCTAGAGACAGAGGTGTTACTCGCCGGAACCAGGATGGATCGCAGACCTCCTGAAGCTCCATCAGACGCTCCTCCTGAACTGTTCTGTCCTCTGGCTGATGGCTTTGATGCAGTGCTGGTGTCAGACTGCGAGCGCGGCGTGAACGGCTTCTTTCATGTGCTGGAGAACAGCCCGTCTGTTTGCTGGAGAACACCGACTCGTTTGTTAGCCGGATGACGGACGGCGGGATGAACTCCGTTCAGTCCTGGTTGAGCGGATGCTCTTGTAGGAAATGCATGGTCGATGTGCTCCACTGCATCACACACCAGCCTGGGGGGGTGGGTGTCACCAAAATCCTCCCCGCCCCCCCACATATACAAACATCATGATCCAAAAGACACCCCCCCATCCTGGTCTTGCCTGCTCGTTGAGTGGACATGGCCCCCCACATTCACATGCAGAAGTGTTTCAACAGGTCGGCTTGTCCCTGTGCACGCGCCCCCCAGTGCTGAAGCCTGCTGGCCTATTTTGCACCAACGTGAGGACACGGCGAGCTCGCCGGAGCGCGTCCTCCTCCCTCTGCTGCATGGTGGTAATCCCTGCTGACACAGCGCAGGAGCACATGCTGGCGGCAGGACACCACTCCGCTGGCAGTGTGCATCCAGCATCCTGGAATGCCTGCTTTCCCGGATCCCCCCACCCCGTGGTTGACTCTTGGAGAGCAGCACAAAGGGGCTTCAGTGTGAACGGCCGTTTTATTCAGCTTCCTCACATCAGAAATGCCTTCATCTTTAGCAGAAGCTGCCGATCCTCCGTTTATGTAGTTAAGAGGCTGAGCTGCTTCCTCTGTTTCTGCTGCTCATCACCATAACAACAGGTAAACCGGCCAATCAGACGGGCCGCTCTCCTACTTTCTGCTGCTGCACGCTTTTTCCTGTGGAAAATGTTTGCATGCCTTTAATGTTGGTGAACTCTTTGTCCTGTTTTGAATAGACCTTCATGTGACCTCATTTGAAAAGAACAAGGCGTCACCTCGCTCCTCATCATCAGTCAGTGTTTCGGTCCGAGACGTGTTCAGCGTTCAATCTGGATCTCAAAGTTATTGCATCGTTTTCATGTTTAAGTCTGTGTGACACAAAAAGCCACAACAACGCTGAGGATACAAATAAAGTTTTATTTGAAGAGGATCAATGTCAAAGACCAGAGTTTAGCAACAACTGTTTAAATCTTTGATTTGACCTTTGCTCAACATTAAATGTCACAATTTGGAACCGGCGTCTCAGCAGTGATGGCGGAGAACGCTCACATCTGACTGAGCCTGCAAAGAACTCATCAAGCATTCTTGCTTTTGATCAGTGAAGTCTGAGCGTTTGGTGCGTCTGCTGAAGGAATGGTAGAAAAGAACACAGACTTCTTCTTGAAGATCGCTCTAGAATAGGTTTACGTCTGTATTCCCTCCAAACTCAACGCTTGGGGCGAAGCTTTCTTCAGACTGAAGTCTGGCTGATCATTTGGGGCAGAGATCAAACTCCAGAGCTTCTGGCTGATCTATTTACCTGAAGCACAGTCTACGCAGAAGATTAGCTCTCTGCCTGTTTGTTTTTCTCCTGGGGGGGCATCAGGCGCTCACAGTGCTTAAACAACATCTGCTTGATGAAAACAAGAAAAGGGAAAAGAGAAATAAAACCAGTTTGTTCCAAAGCAAAGGCCAAAGTTCACAGCTATCCAAATAGTGCGTTTGGACAGGAGAGGTCCACTCCCCTACCGGGCTTCAGGTTCTTCTGCCCCAGAGCTGCAGAGCTCAGCAGGAGTGAGCTGTGAGGACAGACGGGGAAAGAGCTGCTGGCATGTTTAAGAGTGGGCTGAGGACCATGGGGAGTAAGTACATGTCTGTTCTTCTTCCCAGAAAGAAGCGGGTCTGCTTAGAACAAAGTCTTAAAGTTTCCTCAATTTACACTGAGACTGAGACATGGAGAGGATGGAGACCAAGAACTGGAAGTTCTTTTCAGAACCCAGGAACTTTCTTCTAAACTTTAGTTCTGAGAACTTTTTCTAGCTTCTGATCTCAGGCTGCATGTACCTGCTGCTTGATGCTTATACTGTTGCTAACCTTTAAAAACAGAGGATTGAGGGGAAGAGATGCAGCCTTCCCATTATTCTTTCTCCTGCGTTTGCTCTCAGAGGAGGAAACTAGGTTTTATTTGGGTCCATTTTTATGAGCTTTGTCTGTTTTCTGTAGAGGACTTTTCCAGAATATTCGGAACCTTTTAGTTGAAAGTTTTGCAGCAGATCAGTTCAGACTCTTCCCTCAGAGCTGTAGCTGTTGTTCAGCCTTCAGAACACGCAGATGCCTGGACTGCATACACAACCCCCCCACACACACTTCGTCTGGAGGACACGGCTTTCAACAAGAACGTCACACGTTTGAACCGGTCTGACCACAGAACGCCGTCTCACTTTGAACTAGGCTGTTTAAGCCGGTATGGATCCACATGGTTCTTCTGGACAAAGTTCAAAGATGGCTTCCTTTCTTACGATACAGTTTCATCTGCAAATGAGGAGGACAGAGGTTTCTGGGAGTTTCCTGGATCATTTAGGAATGTCTCTGACTCAATCATGTCCAAGAGGGTCCAGAACCCACAGGAGTGTTTCTGATGCACTCAGATTCCTCCAGTTTCTCTAAATCTTTTGATGATGTTCCGCTCTGTAGAAGATCTTATAAACCAGCAACGACATGAACACTTATGACATGAAATTCTAGATTCTCTCCTTTCCAACTGAACCATCACCAACTATAAAGCAAACTCTGTTGTCGTTCACCCTTTGGCCCTTCCCACCAGGCATCGCCACAGCGAATCAGCTTTCACTGATGTCCACCGGTGGTTAGGCAGAGAGTTTTCCGCCGGATGCCCTTCCTGACACAACCCTGTATATTTAAGGCACAGGGAGCCCCAGTTAGGAAGCAGCAGGAAGGATCTTGTCTAAGGACCCTCACTGGATTTGAGCTCACTGCACGTCCTGGGAACCGAACCCAGGTCCTACACCCAGCCCACTGAGCTGACCAGCCGCCTCTAAGAGAATGCAAACTTTAATACAAAGAAATGCACAAACATTACAGTATATTTGAATAAATGAGACTCACAAACAGCAGGTCTCATCGTTTTTCTGAACATATTTTGACATGAACTCAAAGTGCTTTAATGTGCCGCAATGAACACCAAACCAGCAAGTCCTGGTACAAAAGATCCCCGTATGATAACAGAACTTCATAAATGTCAGTGACGCCAAAAATATGACCAGAACCAGCTGTGCAGCCATAAACATGCTTCACGCTCTTCCCACTCTTTCACACGCTCATGTTCCATCTGCAAACACGCTCAAATCGCCACACCTGTCATCTGTGTGGCGACAGGAATTATTACCACGTTTGAACTTTTTTGTTCTATGTTGCGCATTCATTGAAATCTTCCGGTCATGAAGGCTGATGTGAAAGTAATGTACTTTGTGAGAAACGATAAAGTTTTATTGAAAAATAGAGGCGCAGTGTTTATAGTGACAGCGCTACGTGAATGGACCCTTTCCTTATGACAGCATGGAGGAAGATGATTGTGAGAAGAGATTATCACTCTTTTCAAATCTGAAAAATACAGATAGACGGCAGATCAAGTGCTTATTGTTGTCACAGCCCGGCGTGCCAGTGTCTTTCCCCCCGCGTGCCTAAGGTTGCCGACCCCGTTCTAAACCTTTGCAGTCTGAAGAACATTATTTATTTATTTTTCTGAGAGACTCCGCCCCTCTGATAATCAATTCTCAGTTGAAATGAGAAATGAATTCTTGTTCAGCTTCACTGTGGTCAAACTGTTCTGAGACTGCAGCATAATGTTCGTCACATAACAGGAGCTCATTCACTGGATGAAAGTGTTGCTCTCTGTTCAACTCATGTTGCTCATGTTTTTAAAAATCATGTCATTTAAAGCCCACATTGTACTTTATCTAGAAAAAAGACTTTTCTTCAATTCAGGTTGAAGTTTTTGTTTTCCTGGTCTCATCTGGAATCTGGATCAGAACTGTACGTCTGGATAGCTCTGATATTGCTCACCATTTTTGTTGCTCTGTTGATGGTAAATGGGGGCGGGCTTACTCCACACCAACAGTCCCGCCCACAGCTCAGAGTTGAATTTCTGATGAACTTCTTCTGCTCTGCAGAAACAATGCAAGTTTTTGATTTGGTCTAAAAACGGCTTAAAACACTGGAAACGCTTTGAAAATGGATCAAAAGATGATTGGAGCAGGACGTTAATGGACACTCTGCAGCCAATCACAGTTGAGTATTCACCCAGACTGTATAGCTTGCAATACAAACCAGTTAAGAATATAGATTTGATTCTCTGGTCTTTTCTGGTGCAGCATCTGTTCATCAAATCACTGCTATCCATTTTCTGTGTTGTTAACTTCTGCTTTCAATCATTTAGAAATGTTGTAATGTGTCTGGGTCATGTTTTTTAAAGCTCAGAACAAGATTTGTGACATGACTTTCTTATTCCTTCATTTAATGTGAGTTTCTGCTTTTTCTTAGTGTCTTTTAGGTGTGTGTGTGTATCTGCGACGGTTGTTTTTGCAGTGGAAGCTAAGCCACCTGTTTCTGCCAGCGGAGCGCCGTAATCCCGTCTGTTTTAGCCGTCTGCTGCAGACTAGCCTGACGTCCCAGCAGCACATGTGTTATGTCATGCACAAAAACACAGAACTATGTCCAATAGAGAGACCTGACCTGCATAGCAACACCTGTTGTCTCCAGTTAAACCCTGTCGTATTCATATTTGAATGTATCACAGTCTACTGTTTTTAAGACAGTTTTTGATCACATTTTAGAAACCATAACATTTTCATCACATATTTCTGAGGCGTTTTCCTTGTTAAATGGACTTCACACAGATCAGAGTTCATCAAACGGTTCTTATGAACAGTTGGAAGATGGAGCTTTTGCAAACAAATGTCTCAGAAAAGAATCTGCAGTAAAGTTTGGGTTTAGGGCAGGAATGAGGCCAATGAGGCGTGTTGAGGACATGAGTGTGTTTGTATGGGGTCAGGGCATGATTAGTGCAGCAGAGCAGAGCAGTCAAGTCCAGCTGCTCTCTCCAGAAGTGTGCAGCGACACTCCGCAACGCTCCACCAGCAGGAAAAAAGGGACTGTACATGCGGCGTGCTGCTTCTCACATTCCTCAGCACAGATGCAAACTGCCAAACAACACGCTGATATGCCGTTTGCTTATTGAACAGATGGAAGGGGGGCTGTGTCCGTGTTTGCTCATGGAAAGCAGGGCAGGGTATCAGAGGGACGACCTGTTATGCAACCAGTGACGGTATCTCTGCTACAGAGCAAAATCCAAAGCACCTTCTTTCTTCATCACTTTTTGCTCTTCATCCTTTTTTTATCTCCTGCTCCTCCAGCTGTGTGTGTGTGTGTGTGTGAGTGTGTGTGTGTGTGTGTGCGTGTGTGTGTGTGCGTGCGTTATGAAAGCATGAAGCTCTGATGTCGTTTCACTGAAGAAACAGCATGTTGACCACATGACTCCAGCCGTGAACTCTGTCTCCGCAGTAACCCCAGATCTGTTCCCGGAAACCACCCTGCTGCCGTCTCTGCCCGCCATTCCCTCGGCGCGATCCGGCTCCGCGGCTCAGCAGCTGCGGCGGCGAAGGAGCAGCGGAGGGCACGGGGCCTTCAAGCCCCTCCCACTGGGCTCGGCCTGCAGAAGAGGCCCCCACAGGGGCAGCATGGAGGTGGGCATGCGCGTCGTGCGCGGCCTGGACTGGAAGTGGGGTAACCAAGACGACGGGGAGGGGCACGTGGGTACTGTGGTGGAGATTGGCCGACAAGGCAGCACCACCACCCCGGACAAGACGGTGGTGGTTCAGTGGGACAGCGGCACACGGACCAATTACCGGACCGGGTACCAGGGCGCCTTTGACCTGCTGCTCTATGACAACGCTCAGATTGGTGAGCATCCGAACCTGCCGATGCCGATGATGACCCCGTCATCAAACTAAAATGTGTTTAAGGTTTGACTGAGCTTCATTCTGTGCTACAGAACCCCTCCCACAAGATATGCTTTGTTTCTTCTTTTAAGCAGAAAATGAAGAGTTGAGAGGTGGTTCCGGTGTCTGTGAGCAGTTACAGTGCACGCTGCTGTACACGTTCTCTACATGCAGCAGAAAGCCTGCTGTACACGTTCTCTACGTGCAGCACAAAGCCTGCTGTACATGTTCTCTACATGCAGCACAAAGCCTGCTGTACACGTTCTCTACATGCAGCACAAAGCCTGCTGTACACGTTCTCTACATGCAGCACAAAGCCTGCTGTACACGTTCTCTACATGCAACACAAAGCCTGCTGTACACGTTCTCTACATGCAGCACAAAGCCTGCTGTACACGTTCTCTACATGCAGCACAAAGCCTGCTGTACACGTTCTCTACATGCAGCACAAAGCCTGCTGTACACGTTCTCTACATGCAACACAAAGCCTGCTGTACACGTTCTCTACATGCAGCACAAAGCCTGCTGTACACGTTCTCTACATGCAGCACAAAGCCTGCTGTACACGTTCTCTACGTGCAGCACAAAGCCTGCTGTACATGTTCTCTACATGCAGCACAAAGCCTGCTGTACATGTTCTCTACGTGCAGCACAAAGCCTGCTGTACACGTTCTCTACGTGCAGCACAAAGCCTGCTGTACATGTTCTCTACATGCAGCACAAAGCCTACTGTACACGTTCTCTACGTGCAGCACAAAGCCTACTGTACACGTTCTCTACGTGCAGCACAAAGCCTGCTGTACACGTTCTCTACATGCAGCAGAAAGCCTGCTGTACACGTTCTCTACGTGCAGCACAAAGCCTGCTGTACATGTTCTCTACGTGCAGCACAAAGCCTGCTGTACACGTTCTCTACATGCAGCACAAAGCCTGCTGTACACGTTCTCTACATGCAGCACAAAGCCTGCTGTACATGCTGCAGCTCCTTCCTTTCTGTCCTTCGGTTCTTCATAAATTCTTTGGTTATGTGGCAGAAAAACTAAATCATTACTAACAGAAGCCTCAAACCGGGGAAATACTCTGCACTTTGTTTCTGAACTGTCTCCATGCTCTTTGTAGGGGTGCGACACTCCAACATCATATGTGACAGCTGTAAGAAGCACGGCATCATGGGAATGCGGTGGAAGTGCAAAGTGTGCTTCGACTACGACCTGTGTACCCAGTGTTACATGAACAACAAGCATGACCTCAGCCATCCTTTTGAGCGCTACGAAACTGCACACTCGCAGCCGTGAGTAACGCATGGGGTCACTGGTGGGGATTTGGGTGAAATGTGAGTTGTTGTTCTTCTGTGTTAGTAGATTGACTCATATTGAATGATGAATGTTATCATTGGCTGTTTATTGCGTGAGTTTCATTCTAAAACTAACCTGTGATTGATGGAATCTGTGAAGTAGGATTACAGATGTTTTACTGCTGTAAAACTTAATCTACTTTTCTCAGACAGACGTGAACTTTTTGACTCTTTTGTCTCTTGTTTAAACTGTCAAACCTTCATAGAAACATGAGTCCAGGATTATAGAATGAAAACAAAGATTCATAAAGGTTTGTTAAACTGAACACATTCTGTACTTTAGACGTGACATGGAGGAGATTGATTGACAATGTTAACATCCAATCAGGATTCAGAATGCAAAGTGCTGTTAAAGAACGCAGACTTGCTCTAAAACGCTCTGCTCAGCAGTGAAAGATGAGCGGCGATACGGCGAAGGACCACCGTTTTCTCTGCAAGGTCACAGCTTTCTGTCTGCTGCTGAAGTTTTTAATGCTTTCCTGAAATCCGCTAAACTCACGGAGACTCCTTTCATTCTGTATTTCTCATGTGGTTCTCATTGCTGTAGAGTAACATGCCTGCATGAACCTCTGATAATATGTGAGATAAACACAAGAGTCTTGAGCCACATTGAAAGGATCAAGTCTAATCGCAGGATTTTAATCCTGTCGGCTAAATCGACTACAGAGCTCCGAGCACAACAACAGCCGCGTCACCTGCAGCAGACCCAGCCCCTTTATGTAAGCTCTGCTCGTTAGTGCCGCAGTTCAATTAGCCAAAGGAGCAGATTTGTTTCGCTGCGGCCTTCATAACCACACGGTTCAGTCAGGCAGACCCCATGTGGCACAAACGTTGGCGATTCCAAGTTTCCAGGGCGACTGGAGCGAGCTCTTCCTTCAGATCCATTCTTCTGCAACAATTCACAGTGAAGCTCCAAATGCTGGAGGCGCAGTCTGAATGTCAGCTGTTCCCGTTTTAATGAGGTGATACGAATGACCCAGATTTCTCAGTCGTTCCGTGTGGAGCCGGTCCAGCTCCTCTGGCCGGCTGTCCAGTGAAGGTCCCACCGAGCTGAGGGAAGCAGCGCCGCTCTCCTCTGGGTCCATTAAAATGATCATGATTTGTTTTGTTCCTCTTGCTGTTTATTTTTAATCTAAATCCTTTTCTTAAAAGGAAGCTGATTCAGGACGTCTCATTAGTGAACAACATGAACACCAACACGTTAGACTGGCGTCACCTCCAGAACTCATTAAAGGAGTGGTTCTGGGTCACAGACACACCTGGGTTCTTTTCAGACCACGCCGACCCACAGAGAACATCCAGACCACCAAACGGCATGAATGTGACTGAGCATGCTGAAACTCCAGCTTCACTGAAAAAGAGGCTTTTGTTGTCTCCCAAAAAGCAAATATTCACATTTTACAAAGCCAGAACCCATTCAGAACCCATTCAGAACCCATTCGGAACCCATTCGGAACCCATTCAGAACCCATTCAGAACTCATCCAGAAGCCCCAGGTTCTCTGGGAGTTCGTGATGTTGGTTGCAAACTCTGTTCCTTGTTAGGAACAGGCTCAGATCAAAGTTAGTCGTTTGTTGTGTTGGCTTTCTGTGGCTGTTCCATGTGTTTTGGTCGCTTCATTGTATGTTGTTGCGTGTTTGATCTGCTTTTCTGATGTTTACGAGAAAACGGTTTCTGTTTGGTTCACGTCAGGGTGGAAACCTTTAGGGCGGGTGAGGACGGCTGTGACATCATTGCATGTTGTAGTAAGCTTCCTCCCAAACATTGTGTGATACTTGAGCCGCATAAACTGTTCCATTGTGCATTACATCAGAATTAACGGGATTAGCATGCTAGCAGTCTCAGATTAGCATTCCAGCCTCCTGGAAAGAGTTATTAGATTATGGCTTCAGATCCTGAACACAAGCAGGAAGTCTGTTTGCATAATTCAGCTTCTCCTTCTGTGTCATACATGTTGTGTTGTTCCTTCTGTGTCATACATGTTGTGTTGTTCATTCTGTGTCATACATGTTGTTGTTCATTCTGTGTCATACATGTTGTGTTGTTCATTCTGTGTCATACATGTTGTTGTTCATTCTGTGTCATACATGTTGTGTTGTTCCTTCTGTGTCATACATGTTGTGTTGTTCCTTCTGTGTCATACATGTTGTGTTGTTCCTTCTGTGTCATACATGTTGTGTTGTTCCTTCTGTGTCATACATGTTGTGTTGTTCCTTCTGTGTCATACATGTTGTTGTTCATTCTGTGTCATACATGTTGTTGTTCATTCTGTGTCATACATGTTGTTGTTCATTCTGTGTCATACATGTTGTTGTTCATTCTGTGTCATACATGTTGTTGTTCATTCTGTGTCATACATGTTGTGTTGTTCCTTCTGTGTCATACATGTTGTGTTGTTCCTTCTGTGTCATACATGTTGTGTTGTTCATTCTGTGTCATACATGTTGTTGTTCCTTATGTGTCATACATGTTGTGTTGTTCCTTATGTGTCATACATGTTGTGTTGTTCATGTTGTATTTTGTGTTTCATTGGTAAATGGATTTTTTTCAGGACCGTGGTTTTCTGTTGATCCACATTCTTAAAAGGAAACAGTTTCACAATAATTTAGCTCTTTTGTAACTTCCAGAGTCAGGTCAGGGTTGTGTGTTTGTGTGTGTGTGCTTATGTGTGTCCATGTATACACATGAATCTGCGTTCTTCAGGTTGTGGGTGAATCCACTGACCTGCTGTGACCTCTGCTCACCTGTACCTGTGTTGCCGTCTCTCCACACAGATTTGAGAACTCAGTCCTAAACCTCAGTTTCTGCAGCAGCGTTTGTTGTGTTTTGATTATTGTTGTGTAGTATGTTGTCAGTGAGGTCCAGTGATGCATCGTGTTTTGTCATGATCTGCTGTGAACTTGTGCAGCTGCAGTGACACGTTTCCTGTCTGTCAGACGGACGGCTCAGCCGTACTGTTTTCACTCTGATGAACCCAGAAACTGGTGTAAAAACTTTAAATTCAGAGTCTGTGGCGTCCTCAAATGAGAAGCTGTGATGACGTCCTCGGTCCAGTCCCAGAAAAACATCAAACTTTCTCCCTCAGACATTTGAGGGGATTTCATGTGGGCAGACCTCCATCTGTTGGAGTTACAGGAGATCTTCAGCTTTTCGTCTGAAGACGGAAAGCGTTCTTCTTCCAGGTTTGATCTCCTCTCTTTCCACATAATTGGAAAAGTGATCTTGAAGAAATCCTAACTGTTGCACGTCAGAGAGCTCGCCGTCTCCTCTGGGTTGTGAGGAAACATCTGTCAGAGGAGCGTCAGGTGTGACATGTGTATGCGGCTCACTAATCGGCTCTGCGCTCACAAACAACTCATGTAAAACCTGCGGGGGGAGTCTCGGCCTAATCCTGCTCATGAGCTGCCCCCCACCCGTGTTCTCCACCTGCAGTCATGCAGCTGAAGCTGCATTTATGCTGCTCCCTGAATCATCTGCAGCTTTCTACAGTTTGTGTTCTGTGTTGAATGTGATAAAGGTTGTCAAACTGCTGCGTTTCTGCTCACGCTCTGTGAGAAGTAGAGATTGTACTTACTTTAAAAAGAGACAAGAATCACATGATCCATGAATGAATTAGAAAGGAAAGTTTAGCCAGAGGTTCTTCTCAAAACCAATGAATTTGACACAGCTAATTAAACAGGCTTCATTTTCTTTTTAAAACTGGTTTAGTTTGGCTCTAAATCCAGGCTATAACTTCATGTAACAATTGATGTAAACTGAAAAGAAGTACAACATTGATTCATGAAATTAAGAACTCTAAAAACTCTTTTTTTTCACTAAAATAGTTTTAAACAGAGATGCTCCTTGTATTTTCCAGGTAAAGTTTGTTTTGATTGAATATTTAGTACAAACCAAGCAGGAATCTGAACCTGTTGGTTCTTTGTATTTGTTGCTGTCAAAGAGGAAAACTGTTTGACTCTTGACCTTTGCTGCGTCGCTGTAGGTGGAGGTTTTATGTCCAAACCATGTCTGTGAGAGATTCACATTTGGTTGATCAGGATTTAAAAATCTGGATCCCTGAGAAGAAAAGCTGCTAAAAGAAACTTAACGTAAAACTTTGAGGTCAAGTTTCTCTCATAACCAGCGTCTGTTGTTCTCATCCTCCCCAAGCTGGAAGAAATCTCAATGTTTGGGAACATTTTCTCTCATCGATTATGACATCATCAGAAAGACTTCATTCCGTTAAATTGAATCCTCTTTGTCATTTCTAGGAGTTTGCATAACTGTTGTAATACTTGAGCAGGTTTTGTCTAAAAAGCAGACATATGATCAGCATCTATGATTGAAGCTGCAGATGAATGCAGCATCATCACCAGCCTCCCTCTGAGAGCCTTTTGATCGCTCTGCTGTGCAGGATTAGACTCAAAGCTCTGCTCAGACACTCACCATTCTGAGCACAAACCTGCCTGAGCTCAGTCCGCCGCTGAGATTTACCGTCAGCTGGCTTCACCTGCTGCGCCTGCCAACAACTCGAACTCTGGTCAGAAGGACCGTAGCGCCCGGCAGGCTGCAGGGAGCGTCAGGATCTCTGTGAGGTGTTTTTTGGACGTTCTTCTTCTCTCCTGGCTGGATGTGAAACGATGCTTCTGTCAAACTGCTGTTTGGTTGAGATGGATTCTGGCGCTTGATCTCGTCAAAAAGTATGGGAATTGGCAGCTCTTTTGCACCACGATCAGATCAAATCTTCACCATCAGGTATGTCTGATCTGAGTGTACAGGTGACACCTTAGATTTCATCGGGTCTGATCTGTTTCCCTTTTGAATAATGTGGAGGATCTCTAACGCCTGTCTTCTTGTGGTCCATGAAATCTCCTGTCCCATCAGCAGTCGGAGAGATAATCACTTTTTGTTTGAGTGGAGGCTGAAAACGCCGTTTCCCTGGCGTTGCTCCTTATCTAGAGGATGCTCTGGATGTTCTAGAACAGAAGGGCCTGTGGTTCAGCGTGTTCTTCTCCTCCTCTCTTTACAGAGTGAGCCTGACACCGAGGCAGAACCTCCCACGGATCATCCTGAAAGGAATCTTCCAGGGCGTGAAGGTGGTTCGTGGACCGGACTGGGACTGGGGGAACCAAGACGGTGAGTGGTGTGTTTGGCTCAGCTGACCTCCTGTTCTTGAAGAGGATGAAACCATCTCAGCGTGAAAACATCGTCTCATTTGGAGCTGGTTTCCCGTTAGCTGGTTGTTGGCGTCCCGTGGCGCCTCTGCACCGCGGCTGCTTTCTTCACATAAACATGGTCATCAATCTTCATAAAGTGTTTGTCAGTGCTGAAGACGTCACAGCTGCTTGGAAACATTTGCTGTTCTTCATCCTGCTGGTGGGAATCAGCTCTTATTCTGCAGCAGACATGAAGCGAAATGCTCAGTAGGAATGTTTGTTAGGAATGTTGATTTCATGTGTGAATGAGTCAAAATGTCCTTTTGTTGTCTTTGGAGCTGCTGGGTTAGGTGAAGCTCCAGAGTTTGTCTTGTTAGGAGGCGGAGCTTCCTGATGCTCTCAGATCGCTGTGGGTTTGGAATTGCTGGGTTTCTCCTGGAACTGATTGACCTTCATGAGAAATCCAACTGTTCCAGTGATTTCTGGCTCCTCCTTTTGTGATGTGTTTGCACAATGAACCAGAGCCCCCCCATGCTTTTAACGTGCTGATCATCCTTTCAGGTGGTCTCTTGGCCTCTTCACCTTCCAAACTCATGCTTCGTTGTTTCCTGCATATGTGTGTCCTCGCTTCTGTGCTCTCATCTGCGTTTAGGTGGCGAGGGGAAGGTGGGGAAGGTAGTGGACATTCGAGGCTGGGACACAGAGTCTGGTCGCAGTGTTGCGAGTGTCACCTGGTCTAACGGCACCACAAACGTCTACCGCATGGGCCACAAAGGCAAGGTAGACCTGAAGTATGTGTCAGATGGTCAAGGAGGCTTCTACTACAAGGATCACCTCCCTAAGCTGGGTAAGAGGAAGATGTTCTTCAGCTTTGATCATAGAACGCGTCAGAAGTTGACTCCTCAGTGTTTGTCCTGCAGGAGAGCATGCAGAGCTGCAGCGACAGGAAAGTGCAGACGGCCATTCCTTCCAGCAAGGCGACAAAGTCAAGTGTCTGTTAGAAGTGGACATCCTGCGACAGATGCAGGAGGGCCACGGCGGGTGGAACCCCAAGATGGCAGAGGTACCAAACCAGAAATACAAAACCAGTTTGAGCACAGCTGACTGTAGGGACCCAAGTGTTTGCCTGTAGCACCACAGGCGTCTGCAGCCTGGTGGCTTCAGAGACGAGATGGTCGTCAGAGGGCAGGGAGGTCACAGCCGGGCTGTTTGTGTTTCAGTACATCTGCCGGATCGGGACAGTTCACAGAATCACTGACCGAGGAGATGTCCGCGTTCAGTACAGCAACAACATCCGGTGGACTTTCCATCCCGGGGCGCTCACGAAGGTAAGACGATGCTGGGAGCAAACGCAGATGCTGTAAGAGTCGCTGTCTGAAGGAATCCTCGGTGCAAATCCTGTGTGTTTTCCAGGTGAACACCTTTGGAGTCGGTGAGCTGGTCAGAGTGCTGGACGAGGTGGAGACGGTGAAGAGACTGCAGGCTGGTCATGGAGAGTGGACGGACAGCATGACGCCTGTACGCTCCTCTGGGACCTGATAAAAACCTCTCATGAACATGAAGTCTAAACGCTCACAGTTTGTAGGAACCTCAATTCCATTTAAACTCGTGAACGCGACTCTGAAACTGAACTTTGAGGAGTTCGTTTTTCTGGTTTTGGGTAGAAAGCTGTAAAAAAAAAAGCTTTTATTGTGAAATGTACATTGATTTCAGTCCGGACTCCAGCCTCCATTCACCCGGGGGTCTGATGTGACTCACTGAGTGCTGGATTGGGTGGACATCCCTCTACATCAGGACTGTCTTTCACTTGGAGAGACCCAGATGGACTTGAGGGTTTTCCTGGAATTCGTACGGAACCGTTGAAAGTCTTGCTCCTCGTTTCTGTAGGTTCTTGGCCAGGTTGGGAAGGTGTTGAAAGTGTATGCAGACGGTGACCTGCGGGTGGCTTTCGGAGGCCAGACGTGGACGTTTAACCCCGCCTGCCTCTCCGCCCAGCCTGTGGAGGTGGATGCCAACCTAATGACGACTGAGAACCCCAACGAATCTGGAAGTAAGGCCTCTGGGACCAGCGCCCCCCGCCTGAGCGCTGCAGCTCCAGCTTCTCCTTCTCCTCATCCTCTCTTGCCTGCGTTTCTCTCTTCATGCATGCCTCTCACATCCATCAGGCTTCTCTCCCTTTGTGAGAACATTTCTCCTTCCCAGCATGCCTCACTGCAGCACAATGAAGCGGAAGCTTCTGCTGCTCAGCTGATCGTTGTCATGATTCAGAGGTTTGCAGCAGCCTTGTATTCATGTGTGTGTGGAGGGGTGGGTGCTCGGGGGGGCAGATTGCAGTGCATGGTGGGACATTTTGACTCATTCATGTGGTTTCCGCTCATTTGAGTTTTGATAATTTCTTTGACTGCAGACGTGAAAGAAAACATTAGTGGCTTAAAAACATTTGTTTTGTTTTTGCCCCCGCTGCCCCCCCGCGTCTGTCCAGGTACGGTCATTTCCGTGCTGGAGAAGCTGCTGTCCCAGTCCACGGAGCAGGACAACCCCAGCCGGCTGGTCATCGAGGCAGCGCACGGCAGCACCGTCAAAGTGCGGGAGCTGGTGCAGAAGCATCCTGACAAGGTTGGTTGGTGCTGCGCCCCCCCCAAACACTCGGGTGGGGGGGTTACCAGCTCTTAAACGTCAGACAGAAGATCTGAAACGTGCATGAAGGTTTCAGCTCCTGCGGTCTTCAGGAACTTTGTCACATTTTCTAAAACAAAGCAGCTTTCACCACAAAGGAATGATAAGCAGGTGATAAATTCAAGGCTGTAGAATAAACGACAGCTGTGAGGAGACGCCATGAATAAGACTGACGCGCCTCAGAATATGCAGTGACGTGATGATGATGAAGGATCTGTTGTGTGGGAGGGTCTGCTCCTACACTTGTCTCCAGTCGTCTCTGAAGGCTCCTGAACTGCAGGTTTCCTTCTGAATAATGTCCAGGTAGAAACCTTCTCTGACACGTTACTGTTAAGGGATGACATCATGTAGGATCTTGGGTAATCCCGCCTCGTCTTCTGTGGCCTGACTACTTACCAGGATTACGTCTGACGCGTGCATGCTGCTGGTCATGCACAGATTATTTTGAAGCAGTCTGTGCTGAGCTCGGTTGGGGTCCACTTCACCCGGGCCTCTGAAGACCCTTCATCTGTGCAGGTGGACATCAAGAACCAGGGGAAAACTGCGCTGCAGGTCGCTGCTCACCAGGGCCACATGGAGGTGGTGAAGGCCCTGCTGCAGGCCAACTGCTCTGTGGAGGTCAAGGATGAAGACGGAGACACCGCGCTGCACTACGCTGCCTTCGGGTGAGGACAGCTTCCTGTCAGAATAGTACTTTCAAAACCCAGGAGGTCACAGGGCATTATGGGAAAAGTGCTGGTATTGTTTAAGGAAGTCTCCGTTTCTGGTAAGATTATCAGTGAAAGGTTTGATCTGAACCTGTTTGGAGTCAGAACTGTTCTGCTGCCTCAGGAACCAGGCGGAGATCGCGCGGCTGCTGTTGAGCAAGGGGGCCAACGTCAACCTCCTGAACAACTCCATGTGCACCGCGCTTCACATCGCTGTCAACAAGGGCTTCACGGACGTGGTGCGAGTGCTGACCGAACACTCGGCGGACGTCAACCTTCAGGTGCAGCTTTGAAAGACTTTTTTCACCTGATTGTTTTACTGCCCACCACCACCACAGTGAAGTCCACCTGCTTTTGCCGCGGCGTTATCTGGTTAGCAAACAAATGAGGCTGTGAGCTGCAGAAGAAATGCAGCGAAAGCTGCTTGAAGCTGCATGTGTGTGCAGCTGTCAGTCAGTGGTGTTACTGAAGTTCAGCTCCTAAAACAGCATGGTCTGTGAGTGTGGAGAGGAGCCTGCAACCAGGCCCTCGATGCACCAGCTAACCGCCTTACTTCCGCTCCAGTAATGTGCTTACTCAGCTAAAACCACCACAGCCTTCAGTTTGTGCGCTCTGTTTTCTGTTCGTTCCAGAGCACCGCAGACCGTTCGTTACGTAACGTCTTAGTGAGAGGCTGCATCTTCTGCTCCCTGACATCATTTTTAGATTTGAATTTGATTGGTTTGCGTCTAAGAAGACGCTGGAAAACCACACTGCTCACCACAGGCATCTGACATTCTGCTTCTGTCAGGACTCATACGGAGACACGCCGCTTCACGATGCCATCGCTAAAGACTTCCGCACCATCATCGAGATCCTGGTCATGGTTCCCAACATCGACTTCACGCAGCAGAACCACCGAGGCTTCAACCTGCTGCATCACGCCGCTCTGAAAGGAAACAAACTGTGAGTTTCAGACTCCTCCCACAAACACCGGCGGGTTTCCTTCAGCTGGAGGAGAACTTCCTCATGATTCCTTCAGCATGTTGGGACAAGCTGCTCCACACAAACCGCTTCTCTGCTGCTGCTCCTGGCTGTGGAAGGCAGACGAGTCCAAAGTTTTTACAAAGGGGTTTTCCCTGTTTGTGGCTGGATTCTGTCTGATAACTCTGATGGAGATGAGTCAACCCCCATATCAGAAAAGTGTTTGTTTTTTCCTCTGAATATTCCCAGACTTCTGTCAGATTTGGGATTTTCAGGAGAATTCCTGAATTCTAACTTGCCGTTATCAGAGTTCCTGAGGGTTCTCCTGGAGCAGTTCTGTTGAGGTCAGCTGTGGACTCGCGTCTCTTCTCTCTATTACATGATTCCTTTGGCATCTGGAATGTGGCTGAATGTAGAATCTGCAAATGCTTTCCAAAGATTATTTCTAGCTCAGGATTAAGAGACTTTGACTTTCCAGGAATATCCCAATCTGGGACTCCGACTTGTCTAAAGAGAGGCGAGTATTTCAGTATTAATCTGCTCTGGTAGTGGCTGTAATCTGGTGTGTAGAATGTTAGCTTTCTGTCTTCGGAGGACCTTAACCGGCTCTGGGAGCTCTGGAGAAAAGTTTCGCCGTTGGCACTTCCTGGTTTACCGGGGTTTTCTGATGAGCTGTGGATTTCTGACCGGCACACCAGAGAAGCTGGACATTCATGTAAAAGCAGCAAAGATTCCTGCTTAAATGAACATGGAAAGCAGCTCAGAGCCAAAAACCTGATGAAGATTTTTACTGTTCTTCATTTAAAGGAAAAACTGCTAAACTCCTTTGAGACCTGAAGACCTCCCCGATGTAATCTGTTGGATTACAGCCTGTTTGGAGTCGGTGTAACTTAGATTCTTGTAGTTTAGTCTCCTGGTGGTTTTCCTGCAGGTGGACCCAGGATGGGCTTCAGTCCAGACCTCAGTGCAGATCTGCAGGGATACGAGGAGGCCGCTGCTGCTTAGCCTCCTGCTGCTGCTTAGCCTCCTGCTGCTGCTTAGCCTCCTGCTGCTGCTTAGCCTCCTGCTGCTGCTTAGCCTCCTGCTGCTGCTTAGCCTCCTGCTGCTGCTTAGCCTCATGCTGCTGCTTAGCCTCCTGCTGCTGCTTAGCCTCCTGCTGCTGCTTAGCCTCCTGCTGCTGCTTAGCCTCCTGCTGCTGCTTAGCCTCATGCTGCTGCTTAGCCTCCTGCTGCTGCTTAGCCTCCTGCTGCTGCTTAGCCTCATGCTGCTGCTTAGCCTCATGCTGCTGCTTAGCCTCATGCTGCTGCTTAGCCTCATGCTGCTGCTTAGCCTCCTGCTGCTGCTTAGCCTCATGCTGCTGCTTAGCCTCATGCTGCTGCTTAGCCTCCTGCTGCTGCTTAGCCTCCTGCTGCTGCTTAGCCTCATGCTGCTGCTTAGCCTCCTGCTGCTGCTTAGCCTCATGCTGCTGCTTAGCCTCATGCTGCTGCTTAGCCTCCTGCTGCTGCTTAGCCTCCTGCTGCTGCTTAGCCTCCTGCTGCTGCTTAGCCTCATGCTGCTGCTTAGCCTCCTGCTGCTGCTTAGCCTCATGCTGCTGCTTAGCCTCATGCTAATGGACCGACGGTCCATTTCCCTCTCAGAGGAAACGGTTCTGAATCCTGGAGCAGAACTCCAGAAAACCCACCAACGTACTGGAATGAAGGTCTCTCCGCAAAGGAGCCAGGTTCTCCTCCTGCTTCAGTGACCAAAGGCAAACGTGTTTTATGGGGCTTTAACTTTTATAATTTTCATATGGTGTTTTTAGCATGTTATTGTGGCATTTCTCTGGTGATGAAAATTAACCTTAAAGTTGCCTTTATTTAAATCGTGAACCAGGAGGAGACGACGAAAATGCAGTTTGAAAAAGATTTTATTTGTGATGTAGAAAATACGCTGGGTGGGTCACAGCCCCCATTCTGCTGCAGATAAACGGATCCACGAACGTCTTTGTTTTCCTCTTTTGTTGCTCTGCTATGTTAGTTTGGGGGAGTGAGGGGTGGTAAGCTAGAGGGATAGCATGTAAACGGAGAGCTCTCAGCCACAGGGAGGTGAAAGAAGGACGTCATCATTAATGATGAGGTCATTGCACTTCTGGACTGACAAACCCCCCAATGTTCCTCAAGTTTGGCTACTTTCCTCTTTTTTGTTGTTCTATTCATGTATGTTTAAGACGTTGCCGTCCTCCTGGCCTTCGTTAGGTTGCAGAGCTTGAATTATTTTAGCTTTGAACGCTGTTGGAGCCTCAGAATCAGTGTATTTGAGATGTTTTTTCTGCTACCTTAACTCCCCTCTTCTGAGCTTCCATATCTTCATAGATGACGTGTGAACATTAGAAGGTTCTACGTGTGTTTTAGGTGCTTTTAATGCTTTTTAAATTCAAACAGTCCATCTTCTCGTAGTCTTTTGGTTCAATCCGGACCCATCAGTGTGCATGAGGCCTTGGAATGCTGACTGATGCTTCTGCTTGTCCGCAGGGCCACAGAGAAGATCCTGGCCCGAGCACGACAGCTGGTGGACGTCAAAAAGGACGACGGCTTCTCGGCCCTCCATTTGGCCGCTCTGAACAACCACAGAGACGTGGCTGAAGTCCTCGTCAAGGAGGTGAGTGGTGGATGGCGTGGGCCTCCCCCTCACTGGCTGCTCTTTAACATCTGCTCCCGGCTCTTCTCCTGCAGGGCCGATGTGACATTAACATCCGCAACAACCGCAACCAGACGGCGCTGCAGCTGGCTGTGACGCAGGGCCACACAGAGCTGGTGCAGCTGCTGGTGGACGAGGGCGCCGACGTCAACATGGAGGACGAGGACGGCGACACCGCCATGCACGTGGCCCTGCTCCGCCCACAGCTGGCCAATGTGATGCTGAGCCCCCCTGTGGGAACCAGCAGCACGGAGGAGAACAGCGAGGGCTGTTCGCCCACAACGCTCTACGGCAGGGTGAGGGCTGGTTCTGGGGGGGACGTTCAGAAGGATCGCTGAAGCGGTTCCTCCTGCTGAAGCTTCGCTCTCAGAGAAATGATCAAGGCGTTTACCTGAAGGACAAGATACACTTCAGACTGAATGCAGGAGGACATGGACCCTGGATGGATCTGATAAAGATAGATGGGGGGGGATTACAGCGGCCTTCAGGGTTTAAATACAGCAGGATAAAAATAGCAGAAGAGGAAGCAAAGACCGAAATAGAAAGCGAAGCTGGTATTGTTCCAGGGTTTAACAGAAGGTCAGATTAACCAGGTAATGTCAACAGGCCCACGGCGTTAACGTCTCAAAGAGCAGACGGGTGGAGCAGTGAAGGAGCTCTCTTGGTGAAGGTCTTTGGTTAATGCGGCAGTAAATTCAGGAGCTCCTTCATGATGAAGATCTCCCGGTTCATGTAAAGCCCAACATGCAGCCGAAAAGGAAGTGACTTAAATGAATCCATCTTTATTCTGCGTGCTAACGGCGCTCTGGAGCATCAAACTGTCCGACATTCACACATCCCTGTTTGACCTGGATTTGGACAGCAGTTTAGCTCAGGAGAAGCGTTCTGATGAGGGACTGAACCAGGGTTCTGCAACCTGAGGCCCCTTGAATCCTTCCATTGTGGCTCTTTGGTTCTGAAGAAAAAGGCTAATGATGTAAATGTACAATACCTTTGTAGTTCTGGTTCATTTGCTTTAATTAATTAAGACGAGTCATTTTTGTTTGGATTTTTAACATCCAGCAAAATGATGGTAAAATGTTTCATCTACAGAAGTTTGGACCCCCCCGATAAAATGTTGTATTATTGTGCATAAAGAACCCAAGGAAAGGTTGAAAAATCCTGTACTGTCCCAGTAGTTTATTATTAGAATGAGCTTAAAGCAAACGTTCTTATCTTGTGCTGCACATCAGTGTGTAGCTGCTGTTTAGAGGCAAAGTTCAAGTATAAAACTGCAGTACCTCTGTCGCTGTTTTAAACATTTTCTTATTTTGATTAGATAGTAAAAGCAAAAAAAAGGTGAGGGCGCCATTACAATTGAAAAAAGGCCATCTTTGACTTTTCAAATTCCAGGACCTTTTTTGACATAGGCTGTAGAATAAGTTATGATTTGAAAATGTAGAACAATATAAGACTGTTAAGTTTAAAGGATTCTAAGTGGGACTTTGCAGCTCTGGCTGGGTTTGGTCTGTAAAAATCTGGACCAAATGGCTCTTTTAGTGTTAAAGGTCGCAGACCCCTGTTCTAAATCGAACACCTTCACTGTGTAAAGAAACATTCATCCAACATAGCATTTTCCTGGAAGGTGGGGTCTCCTGATCATTGTTCTCCTTCTGAAGCTCCTCCTCTTGTCTCCATCTGCAGCTAAGCTCCTCAGGCCTTCTGGGAAACGGCGAGCTGAGCGTGGGCACCGCCATCGCCTGCTTTCTGGCACAGGAAGGCGCCGACATTAACTACGCCAACCACAAAGGCAAGAGTCCTCTGGACCTGCTGGCAGACAGCAGCACGCTGCAGCTCGTCAAGAGCTTCTCTGAGAAGCACAGGTATGAGCGCAGCTGCAGCCGTGTGAGGTGCGCCTGCGCGTCGCTTCTTTCTCACAGAGAGGGCTGTCTTCCAGGTTGCAGCGTCTGCAGGCCATCACGTGTGGGCAGGGCCTGAGCAGCGCCAGCCTGCGGCGGGTCCACACCACCCCCAACACCATGACCAATCTGGTTCTTCCCACGCCGCCCGGGCCCAGCGAATGCCTCATCTGCTCTGAGCTGGCTCTCCTGGTTCTGTTCTGCCCCTGCCAGCACAGCGTGGCCTGTGAAGGTGGGGGGTCACCCATGAGAAACATGCAGTTGTAAAATAAACACATCAGCTGCTCATGGAGAGAAAATAGTATCACTCTGTGTAATTCTGGACTTGTAACTCATACAATACATTTTGTGCACAAGTACAAAAATGACACTAAACAATACAATGTCCACATGCACAACTTAGAATTACAACAGCTTGAAACTAACTGCAAGCACAAATCGCTTGTTACGCTCAGACAAAGCCGCATTTACACACAAACCTCATGTGAGTCTCTTTTCACACCTCCCAGATTGGTGTGTCAGTGATGCGAGGTGATACTATTTTAACTCCGTAGCTGCTTGGGGCTTTCTGCTCCTCTTCAAAGCTCTGCGTTCTTTTGTTTTTGTCTGAACAGAATGTGCTCATCGCATGAAGAAGTGCATTAAATGTCAGGTCACGATAACCAAGAAGATCCGGCAAGGTGAGAAGAACTCTTTTTGTTCTGGTTTTCTGAGAAGGAATGTTCTGTTTGGCCTTCCAGCCCGTTGCTTTTCTATAAATATTTCCTCAGTAATTCCATCCTGACCTTTCCTTCAGTTTTGTAATCAGCTTTCTGTTATCTGTGTCAGGGCGCAGCAGCAGGCCGCTTTCCTCTCACACAAGGTCGCTCGCTTTGAGTTCCCGGAACGCGGCTAATGTTGACTCTCTCCACAGACCAAACGGAGGTGGACTGCAGCCCCGGCACGGAGAACTCCGAGCAGCACAACCTGCTGGAGCAGCTGCAGTCCCGCTACCGGCAGATGGAGGAGCGCATCACCTGCCCCATCTGCATCGACAACCATATCAAGCTGGTCTTCCAGTGCGGACACGCCTCCTGCATCGAATGCAGCGCCGCCCTGAAAACCTGCCCCATCTGCCGGCAGACCATCCGCGAGCGCATCCAGCTGTTTGTGTGAGCCTGCTCCTCGCCCCCCAGAGGAGAAGCTGGTGGAGGGTGTTTTCTTTTGCAGAAGCTGTGTTCCATCACACTTTGGTTTTGTTTCCCGGAACACAACCGTTTTTCACTTTACACGTCCCTCCAGCAGGACAGGTGCTTGTTACCTGAGCCTGAAGGCGTCACGGCAAAGCCTCGCCACTTTAAATCCCGGAGGGGTTAGGAGGGGAGAAGAGGGTCCCTCAGCTCCTCTTCTGCTGACTCCACCCAGACTCCGTTTCTCGTAACCTGTTGGATCGTTGCTGCTTTAAGTGGACGTCTGTTACCCATCATCCTCTGTGGCTTTCCGGCCTCTTCTGTTTACACGGCTGCACAGAGATCAGCTCTCGCCGTCTTCTCCTAAGATTGTGAATTGCGTTTGCTCTGATTTGTATCAACCTCTTTATAATCAGTGTTACTCTGCAGAGAGCTGCTATAGGTAAAGGCTCTCCATATAGTCCCCAACCATCTGTCTGTATGCAAAGAGGAAAAACACACTATATATGCATGAGAGTATGCATACGTCGAAGCTAAAATGTGTTCTTGCGAGTGATCTGTGTTTGTTACGTCTGTGGTTTTTGACGCACCTTTTAGTTGCCTTTTATTTATGTGTGGAAGCTACTTTTGTGGTCTTTATTTTTGCGCTGTCTGCTTGGCAAAAGCTTCTCTGTTTCTGCTGGAGTTCACCCCTATGTCCTCTTCTCAGGGTATCAGATCATTTAAAGCACTTGGGATATCCGTAAATGTTTCAGGAGCTCCTTCCTCCCCCCAGACCGCCTCCGGCTCTGGATCTGTCCCAATAGAGGAGCTTCACCCAGGAGATAGGATGTGAACCAGCAGCCAGTGTTCCAGCAGTCGAGGCACGACTTTAAATATCTGTTAGGAGATGAAACCTAAAGAGCATTTGACTCTTAAACCATCTGAACTGCATCAGTGTCCTTTTCTCACTGAGTCCTGCTAACAAAGAAACCAATTCATCCACCGACCTTCACTACGGCTAAAGATGCTCGCACAGCATCCCGATTATCCAGCTCTGCTTTCAGAGATGCTCCTGGTTTGGTTTCACACTGTAAATGGAGGGGACCCTGTTAGTGAGGGAATGGTAGGGGGCTGTGCTCTGAAAATATCCCAGATCAAATGAAAAGCCTTCATCTGCATTTGACGTCCTCCTCATCCTCTCCAGTGTTTTGCTGTGTACCCTTGAAGGGCTTATGCATATAAGAAAAACAAATTATTTATATCTTAATTTAATATTTTCTACTTCCAGGGGTTGGAAGTTTTTCTTTTTTAGATCTTTGAGTTCCCAGATTTTGGGAGAGCCAATGTTATAACTGTACATTTGAATGTTGGGAGGGGAAGTGTCTCAATCTGCCTTTTTATGTTTCAAAAAATAGATGTAAAGGAGGAAGCGAGACAGACCAGGTTAAACTAAAGGTTTACTCTGCAAAGAACTTTTTCATCAGTGCCAAAAAGCATCAGGACGTGCACGAGCGCGCGAAGACGGAAATGTTCTATCGCGAGACGAAAAGCAAAGCCTGCATTTGTTTCCTCGCAGTCAGAAGTATTATTTCAGCACATCTGGATTTAGCTAATGTTGTTAGCATTCTAGCTTCTGCAGTATTCACAAGTCCTGTGTGGTTTGGAGCTTTTTACTACTATATCTATATATATAGAGTATATAGTATACTCTCTATATATAGATATATATATATACACACACACACACAATCACACACACAATGAGGGACGTGTTTCTTACAGAAGTTTGAGCATTTAGGGATTGCCCAATAGTCTTCTAAATGAATGGTTTTTCAGACAATGGCAATAATGTTTTGGTGTTTTGTTTTTTTTTACTAGATAAGAAAAGTTGTTTGTTTGCTGTTACTTTGTCCTTTCAGGGGTTTGCTGTGAGAGCAGAAAAAAATACTTCTATTCAAAAACCCAATCTGAAGATCAGACATGTTACTGATTGGAGTTTGTCCAGTTCAGCTCTTGGAGTTCTCATGTTGGCCTTACTGTCCATTCCTTCTCTGTTGATGTTTTTCAGTTGTATTCTATTCTGTACAAAAATATTTTGCAATAAAACAGAACAGTTTTTATAAAGACGTGTCACTGCGGGGAAGGATGAATTTATTCTAATCTTTATTAGTAGAACGTCAAACATGACATAAAGAGGAAACAAAGCGTACCAGGAGGATTGTGACTACAGCTGCATCAGAAGAAATGTTTGCTTCTGGAAATAGTCCAAACATCGGAATCAACCTCCTCAAAACGAGGATAAAGGTTTACTGTGCATGGATTTAGACCTTCAATAGGACATTTTGTAAGAATGACAATATTGCTTTTCTCTTTAGCATCAAACAAGAACGCAGTCATATTTGGATTGTGTCCACACACACACACACACACACATCCTATTTAAATTTTAGGCAACATCACAGACTTCAGTTTGGATAAAGCTGGTCAGCTTTCCATCACTTTTTGGAATAATCGCAGTTCCAAAAGGAATGACTACCATTTTCAGAGAGAAAAACAGAACTGACTGCAGGAGTCTTTAACAGACCTGGTTGGGGATTGGTTAGTCCAGGGGTCAATTCTGTGCATTGCTTAGGTCCATTCTTTTATTTGAGGAGAATTTGCTCTCCAGGTGATATTTGGGACCAAAAAAAGAGGACGGAAGAAACAGAATTAGAGTTTTGTTGGAGCAGGTTACGAGTTCCAACAGTAAAACAGATATTACCCACTGGAGGGTCAGCTACATGCTACCATCCGGTTGTTAGAAAGAAAGGTCATCAAACCTGACCTATGTTTTATGACCTATGGTGTTTTTTCTTCCACATATGAAACCTGGGAGGAGAATAATTCTGTTTCCATATCAGCGAGCAGGAAAACAAAGCCTGTTGGGGACATTCTGAAAGTTTATCGTTGTAACTGCAGAGAAGCTGTCTAACAAACTGCTGAAAAGTGTAAAAGTAATCAGATCTAGAAAGCTTAGACCTCCAAACTGCACCTTTAGTGAGAAAGACTAATGACGCAACAGCTGACATTGATGACGTCACTGCCAGCCCGCCCCATTTCCACTTTCACTGAGAAAAATAGGCGCGTGATGTTCCTCCACTAAATCCTTCCTTATCCGCTAAAACGTGGACAAAAACACGGATGTACATCATGAGTCCAGTTTCCCAAACTTCTGAACGAATCAGGAATCAAATGAAGAAGAGAAAGCCGCTTTGTCAGCATTTATTCCACAGGCAAAACTGGAAAGTGAGTGTGGTTTGAAAGACGTATAATAACATGAAAAATCACGTAGCAAAGCAATGTCGAGAGAGCGGATCCCCGGAAATCAAAGTGTGCTCGGATGTGAAGATTTTCAAAATAAAACCCTTTGTATAATCTTATGATAGATCAGAAACGGAAACGTCAGGCGCGCTCTCTCTCCACAGGTTCAAATCACACAGGCACACACGCGCACACACGCACACAGCCCCCAGGTGATGCTCCACGTTTCCCCTCAGTACTGCAGTATATAAACCCTAGGAGCGCCATCTAGCGGCAGACAACCATTAACCTCGCTTTTGTCACGTGACCTACAGCTGACGGTTCCTTTGAATGGTGGTTTCAATTTTGCTCCCGTTTCTGTCTGTTTTGCAGTTTAAATGCAAACAGACGAAGTAGAAAAAAGTAAAACGAATTTTTCTGGATCATATGTAGCTGGAAGTTAGTATCCTGATGTTTTGGTTTGTTTTCCCGGTGAAATGTTCAGAGGAATTTACGGAGCACCTTAAGCTTAGGATCCAGATAAACATTGTTTTGTGTTTCTGCCGTCTTGAAGACAAATTCTGTACTTTTAAGTATGTTTTAATGCAACAAAAATTGGACCCTTCTAGTTTCTTTCTTTTTTTTTTTTGCTCCGGCAGCCCATCCCATAATGATACTTCCACTGTGTTTTACTGTAGGCTAACCTTTTATTTATTAAATTATCTATGTCAAAAAACATCACTGTGTCATCAAAAATTAACCATGTTAATACAGTGTTTTGCTAAAAGTTTTGCTTTGCAAGTTTACTTTTTTTTTTAATTGCCTTTATTTGCCTTGAACTGTCAGAGCTGACTTTTTCTGTCTTCACCTTTTCATGTGTGGTGGACCGAGCAGGAAAAAAGCGGTGTCAAAAAATATTTGCATTTATTTTCTGAAGATATCTAGATGAACAAAAGTGAGCCCTTAAAAGAGGTCAAAGGAACACAAATGACTGAAGTTTGAATGCTGGGACAACTGAACAGATAGACAAACATGAACTGACGGAACATACATAGCGGCGGATCAAACCAAGTAGACACACAAGGGGGAACTGAAAAAAAAAACAAGGAAAACAACAAAAATACAGCAAACACAAAATTAACTTCTCCATCCTGTGGTAAATTAACATAGAAAAATAATGAAACTAATGAACATCAAGTAGAATTGAAACTAAATCAATATTAATAACACAAAAAACGTTTTCCTCCCCCGGGCAATGGTTCAGGCCTGGCCTGGTGGTTCCAGCAGCAGATGGCAGCAGCAGCCGCCACAAAGGTCCCTCCCAGCACCAGCAACTCACAAAACAACAGAACATTCAATTAATGAAAGCAAATTGAAATAAAACTTCAAACATGTGTCCTTACATTTCATAGTTTAAACCAAACAAATGTGTTTGAAAAGAAACATCTACAGGAGTGTGCATGTCAGTGAGTGCACGGGGCCGGTTGCTGCCCTGATGGGGTCGCATTGTAGACAACCATCAATGTGTTTTTACTCACATCAGTTTTTTTGTCTTCTTAATATTGATCATTTCAGTATCTTAAAGGGCTTAGGCACAACTTATCC
>BNCR01000007.1:880488-890488 GCA_014656515.1 Oryzias celebensis | reverse complement strand
CAGTGTTCTAGAATGATCTAATAATGTTCCTTTGGATTATTCTGATGTGGAAAAACAACAGTGGAATGAACTTTATCAAACTCAAATGGGAAGGGATTTGACTTTCATTCTTGTTTACTTGTTTGTTTGTTTGTTCACATATTTATTTACACTTGATTATCTTGAAGAAACACAAGAATCTGGAAAACTTCACTGTTCAGTAGCAGGAAAGATGTTCTGATCCATGTTAGGTTAGAGAATCAGATCCAATCAGATCCTTGAGAATTAAAACAAATCCTACTATGAATAAGATCTGCAACCACAGAATATGATGTGAGTGAAATCGTTGGTGAAACGAGTCATCGCAGCCGTTTTTTCTTCACTTCTGTGTTTTCTGTGGTCCAGCGTTTCTTCTCTTCTTCTGTGGTGCTGAGTGCATAACTAACATCAGATGTTTTATCTGCTTCCTCTTCTGTCATGGCTGCAGCTACTAATGTTCTCCTCAAATGTTCTGGTGTTTGCCCCCACCCCACTGTGTCCCTTTGCTTGGTCCCTCACGTAAACTAAATGTAATCTGATTACAGTATTCTGGAATGTCCTGCATGACAGTAGCTTTTGGGTTCCTCTGAGGTCTTCATGTTTCAGGTAAATGAAGCTGTTGCAGATCTTCAGATGAATCATCTATTTTCTGTTCATTTTGTCAACCCCATTCGAGAGGTGTGACTCGACAAACCGGTTTGGACTGGTCGGATCGGATCCTGCCTGCGTGGTAACTGGAAGAGGGGGCGGAGCCAGCAGGTACACAGAAACCGGGATGTTCCTTTGTGTTCTTCATTTTGCTTCGTTAAAGTTTGTTGTTTTAAACGCGGCTTCCGTTTTCCTGCTCACCAGGTTTGGTTTTTCAGAAGTTCACAGACTGCAGCCGGGGTGTCTGCCGTCTGTGTCCTCATGCACAAATTAAGACCTTCTGCTCTGGTTCCTCGCAGTTCCAGCTCATCTTCAGGAAAAGTTTTGTCCAAACTGCTGACACAGTGAAGGTCATAGGTCAGAGAAATGTCAGGATGAAGATGTGGAAGCATCTGAAGGTGACCCATAGCTTTCTGCTCACAGTAGTCTGACAAAAGGAAAAATCCTCTGATGGGGAGACAGGAAGAACCTGCTTTCTGCATAAAGGAGGATGAACTTCACTGGAGACGGACTGCAGTGAGAAAACAGCTTCAGTGTGTGGCGGGAAAGCCGAGCAGTTCCTCTGCTGTCAGATGTTAAAAATGATTGTGGGAAAATGAGAGGATGATTATTCTCGTCTCTGGTGAATCTGAAAGTTTATCTCAAAGAGATTTTGGGTTTCCTCAGAGGAGGCCTGCAGATGCAGGAGCTGAAAACTCTGCAGGAATCACCACAGTTTTATTAAAAAGCATCTTCAACCTGACCTGCATGTGCCTCAGACTCTGCTCTTGTTTTCCCTCAAAAGTCTTTTAGTTTTGAAACATAAAGTGGCTTCATGGTTGATCTCGGGAGTTTTGTTCTTTTCTTGTACTTTTTGGAAGCTGCTTTGAGCTGGACGTCTGCCGTCTGACACTTTGATTTTCACGTTGGAGCTCAGTCTGAAGGTGAAAGGCAGAAACTAGCAGCACAGCGCAGGGAGCCGCAGCACCACTCCCTTTGGCATGCGCCCACACAGCAGCCAGGCGTTGCAGTTGCCATGGAGACGAGGATGCGCCGTCTCTGTTGTCAAACAATGAACACGCTCTGAAACTTTCTCCCGTGTTTGTTTAGTATAACATCACATGCTTGACTTTGAAGACGACCCTGAACGCACAGGAAACGGCAAAAGTCAAGATGAAAGGTGTTTGACCGTGAGATGCCCCCAGTTGTGAATGACTCTAGGGACCGTTTAACGCAGTAGAAGGTGGACTGACGCCGTGAGAATCAGATTGACCTCCTTTTTTCTCAGAGCTTCAGAGAAGGTTTGAACCTTTCTGCACTCAGAGGGATGCTGCAGCGCAGGTGGGGGGGATCTTGTTTTTCTTTAGCTGTGTTTCTCTCAGGACTGATTCTGATGCAACACCCACCAAACCTCCACCTCGCCATGAGCTGGCTCCGTGACAGCAGGCGCCGTTGCTGTTTTTCTTCTTCATAATAGTGATGATGACGGTCTGCAGAACTCCCCTTTAACTCCCTGGAAACCAGCCACACCTTTGTGTTCCAGCTTAACACATCTGTTGCCCACCCATGCCTCAACCTGTGGACCCCCACCCGCCCCCCCATTGTTATCCACAGGCTGTTGTCTGGAACCGCGGCGCTCCTGCTGCAGCCGCTTTGTTAAGAGGGGGCCATTACAATTCCTGCAGGAGAGCGCCGCACATATGAAGGGGGACCGCCACAGCAGATGGGGTAATTATGGTGACCCCCTGAGGACACCTCCTGCCCCCTCTTTCAGATGATCTCATCCCATGTGAGGTCTCAAGTTACATCTTTCATTTTTATCAGAAAAGTCTGACATCCATGAACACATTTGACTTCCCTCACTCTCTACCTGCTGCCATCAGAGCAGGGTCTCCGGTGACCAGACTGCTGAGGGCTTTTGCATCCTTGTTTGGTGCAGAACAAGCAGCCGTCTCGTCTGCTGCAGCTGCAGACACTCAGAGAATGCAAATTCATTTAAATCCATTTGCTTATGGAAATCAGCAGGAAAAGGGAGCTGAAGGTTCTACTGGAAGACTCAGAGGGAATCATATTTCTGCTGAAAGATTGCTCTTCATGGCTGGTCTTTATGTGCAACATCCAGCTTTACAGAAAATGCAAATAAAGTCAAATTGGAGGTGATGAGAGTTGAGATGTTTGAAGAGCCTGGACAGATGATGTTCACTGTAACATCTATGTGTGTGTGGATTCCTTCACAGCAGGAGGTGAAAAACTTCTGTCCACTGCTCGTGGTTGATCTTTTATCATTGGAAATGTTTCTCCTCTTCTCCATGAGGCTCAGTCTACGCATGTGGGACATGCATTACTCTGAAAGAGTGCAGCATTTGCACTGACAGCTGATTTGCCTTTGATGCAAATGTCAACTGAAGCTCCTGCAGCTCAGGATGTCCGAAAACAAACCGCAGCTTCAAACAGAGCAACGAGATTTTTGGAAGCAGATCTTCTGCTCCAACACTTCTCTTGAGTGATTCTAAATCTGTAAGACACCCCCACCCCCCAGCAGTACATATTTATAGGAATAGGTCAAAGTTCACAGAACAACTCCGTTTTTCATTCATCCAGAACAACCCATCTGAGTGGGTTCACACAGGCTCAGATTAGATTCATAATATACTTATATTGACATGCTAAAACTCCAGATTCTCTATTATTTTTATCATTACCATCAGCTAACTGTGCCGATTTACATGCAACTTAACATTAACACGTTTAAATTCAATTTCACTTTGGTCTGCCCCCCCCCCATAGAGCAGGGCCTTGTCCCTCTTTTATGTTCACCTGGTATGGTCCCTGTGTCTCTGCATCCCCGTGTCTCTGCATCCCCGGGTATCTGCATCCCCGTGTCTCTGCATCCCCGGGTATCTGCATCCCCGGGCCTCTGCAGCCCCGGGTCTCTGCAGCCCCGGGTCTCTGCAGCCCCGTGTCTCTGTATCCCTGAGCCTCTGCAGCCCCGTGTCTCTGCAGCCCCGTGTCTCTGTATCCCTGAGCCTCTGCAGCCCCGGGTCTCTGCAGCCCCGTGTCTCTGTATCCCCGTGTCTCTGCATCCCCGGGTATCTGCATCCCCGGGCCTCTGCAGCCCCGGGTCTCTGCATCCCCGTGTCTCTGCATCCCTGAGCCTCTGCAGCCCCGGGTCTCTGCAGCCCCGTGTCTCTGTATCCCTGAGCCTCTGCAGCCCCGGGTCTCTGCAGCCCCGGGCCTCTGCAGCCCCGTGTCTCTGTATCCCTGAGCCTCTGCAGCCCCGGGTCTCTGCAGCCCCGGGTCTCTGCATCCCTGTGTCTCTGCATCCCTGAGCCTCTGCATCCCTGAGCCTCTGCAGCCCCGGGTCTCTGCATCCCCGTGTCTCTGCATCCCTGAGCCTCTGCAGCCCCGTGTCTCTGTATCCCTGAGCCTCTGCAGCCCCGGGTCTCTGTATCCCTGAGCCTCTATAACATGAGTTTTGTCGGTTTTAACATGCATGGAAATGAAACTGCAGCCTCAGACCTTCCAACAACATTTTTGTTAAACTGTTCTTTGGTTCCACAAAGAAAAAAAAAACAAAGAAGCTTTTGGAAGTTTTGTTTTTGGCGCTCACATTCAGGGAAGTACTCTCTGCCATGACAGTTTCCCAAAACTTTACTGTCTGTTCCAAAAAGAAACTATCAAGCTAAAAATAGCCCAGTAAACGTGGAAGCAGCAGTCTTGTGTTTCTGTGATAACCTTCACTGGCCCCCCATTCACTGAGGCTCCTCAGGATCCTGACGCAGGCGGCCTGCTCAGTGTGTGTGCTCATGAGGAGGCAGAGGCCTGAGACTGTACCAGGCAAAGGTTTCCACCGAACCGCTCTTGCATAACTCCTGGGGTGATAACGCCGCTGCATTCCTCTCAACACACATCACAGCTGCCAGCATCTTCTCCCTGCTTCTCCCAGCTCCGATGCAGTCTGCCCGGCAGCGGGGTGCAGGGGTCTCGCTGAGGGCTCTTCTGCAGGACCTGCTGACTGCGTCCGTGGAAGATCACGGAGAGAGCTTATGAGGAGCTGGGCCGGAGGCTACCTTCATTAGGAGGTAGGTCAGCTGGGGTTAAGCTGCAGGCTTTACCACCTCTATGGAGGCTTTGCTTTTTAGTCTGATGGGAAACAGTCTGAGAACATGAAGAAGGGAGATTGGTTTCATGCAGGTGCAGGTTCTCTTAGTGCTTTTCCTCCTTCAAAAGCAGCATCAAAGTTCCTACAGAACCTCCAGCATCTTCATGCAAACTCCTGTGATGGTCATCGGTTGAACCAGAGCAGCGCCACCCTGGACATGCATCGGTGCTGAGCTTTGTCTGCACTCTCAGTGCTTCCTCAGCCATCAGCTGGAGAGCAGCTGGTCTCCATGGCGCCCGCTGAAGCACATGCTTGCTTTTGATTGGCTCTGAAGACCACATGAACCTACTTACCCAGCATTTGGAAACGTCAATGTTTACAGAGCGGCGCCAAATCCAGAGGGTGTGTTTGGAGGGTTGTAAAGCGCCAAACGTGTTAATGTGTAGCAGCGAGCTGTTTCTGTGGCAGACGCACTGAGATAATGTTTAGGCCGGCGGACTTTGATTCTGCTTTCTTATAAAGGAGCACATTTCACTGATCATTGACTCGCTCTGTGAATTCTGGCAGCAAATGTGAAGCTACGATGAGGTTCTTGATGTTACGGTTCTATTGCTGTGGTTCTAGTCAGACTGGGAGAAACTGCTTTCTGAATCTTCACACAAACGGGTCCTTCCTCTTTCACCATGGGGGGTGGGGAACCTGCATGAGGAACAGAAGTTTCCACAGAGATGACATCTGCTGCATTGAAGCAGAGGAACTGGTCTGTACGGAAACATCCGTTTTGGCTCAGGCAGCAGCTCTGCAGGCTGTGGAACCAGGAGTTTGAGTTTGATGACAGTCGGTCGTAGTGTCTAACAGCACACGACTGCTCCGTGTGTCTGAGGAGCAGCGCTGGGATGTGGTCGGCGGCTGGACATGCTCCTCTCAGTGAGGGCCTCATGGGGGGGGCAGCAGCTCCAGCCCAACCACAGGGCTCGCCTCTCTGATGGTCTCATTTGAACTTTATGTGAAGAAATCGACTTGAATGAGACGTTTTTCACTTTTGACCAACATTGGTGGGACATGTTGAAAAGTTCGAAGCTCCTGCTGTGAAGCTCCTGAAGCTGCTTTTGTTTGCATCTTTCCGGAAGCTCCTCCGCGCTGTGAGGTCGGGAACGTCATCCTGACAGAGGGGAAGTGCAGTGGCTCATGGGAGGGCGTGGGTGGGGGAGGAAGGCTGGATTTCTTGGTAACAGGTCCCTGTAGATGGGTTCCTAGTGATGCCTTCACCTGAACCCTCAGTCCCCAGACACCCTCCCCATCACAAACATGTCTTGCATCATTAGCCTGCTTCATGGGGGGGTGATAGCCGTTCGCAGCACCGCGGCCTCAGGGACTTCCTGAGGCCTTTGAATGAATCCAACAGTCATTGACAGAAACGGTTTCCTCGTTTTTATCGAGGTGTTTGGTCTGAGCTTCTGACCCTGATGGATCACATGACCCCGAAGGTCAGTGGGGTTCTGGCTGTCCATTTATTCAGGGTGCACCCCACCCTGGGGTGGGGTAGAGGTGGGGTGGGGGTGGGGTGGGGGGGATTGAATGAAAGAGTAAAAAGCCTGAACAGGGACATCATCTGTGTCTGCAGGTTTCAGCCGGACTAAAACAAAAACACTAAATGAAAAATTCATGGAAAACAGGAGATCAACTCAGAAACGCTGACGTTTGTCTGGAACATCAGGTTCCTGACGTCTGCATCTCTTCATTTACAGCAGATTTCGGAGGTTCTATCCGTCAGACTTTTGTCTTCTCTCTGTGACCTTGATGCAAACTCTCCTGGAGCTGTGGTTAAGTGTCTCGCCCAGATGCCAAACACGTTCATGTGAAAACACCTGGAGAAGTTTCCTGGGTTTGCTTGTTGGTCACTGGAGTTCGAACATTTAAATAATTGGAGTTTCAGTTCAGTTTCCTCCAGTCAAAAACGTAAGAATATTCTGGAAACCTCAGTGAGGAGTCGGTGACACCTGAGGGAGAAGCAGATGGTTTCTGCCTTTACCTGCAGACTTCATGATGTTTTCCATCAGTCATGAGCTGAATCTCAGAGTTGGTGCCCCCCCCAGGTTGAGTTAACCTGCGTGTAAGCTCAACCTTTAGTATGGTTCATGAAATCATTGTGAGTGCTGTTATTCTGAAGCTTCAGCAAACACATTACAGAGCTGATTACCTGAGAGTCTTTGGAAGAAGCAAACAGGTGTGTTTGGAGATGCTATGCTATCATAATGCCCTCAGAGCAAACGCACACAAGCACTTTCAAGCCTCACAATGCCAAATTTGGCTGTGTGAAGGTGCGGCTGGCGTGCTGTTTAAACAGGGCCACAATGAACGACGACCTTCAGGTCGGCGTTTATGCTCATTTCCTAAACAAACGGTGACGTCTCGAGCGTGAATGACTGAAATCTGAGCCGGCTAGCAGCTCTGCAGGTGTGTTTGACCCACAACAAGGTGTGTGTGTGTCTGTCTGTGTGTGTCTGTCTGTGTCTGTTTGCTAAGGATACATCTTCCTTCTGCTGGTTTGCATTTGAGTTTAGTTGCAGATTTGGTCAGGATTTTTTATTCGGATGATTATAGCTAAAGATCCTCCATCACCTGGGAGAATGAATGGACACAGCAGGTATCTGCAGGTGGAGTGTGGATGTTGGTGGGGGTTGAACTGTGGTTCAGATCTTTGGGTTGCAGCTCCACTCAGGTGTCACAGCAGAAGTTTGGCATCAAACCAGCAGATGAGGCAAACAGGTGTGTTATGGAAATGAGAAGAATCATAATTGGAGGGCCTCACCTCTACTCCCTATGGCAACAGAGCCTGCTGGGGATTATGGGATACTGCTGCACCACCGCACACCAGCAACCCCAAATCCATTGGGGCCAATTATCCTGCTTCTGCAAGTTGGAGCAGAGCTGCAGCTGACAGCGCTGCCCCCCCATGATGCTCTGTCCCTGTCAACAAAAAGAAGCCCTGCTTTTCCTACTGTACTCTTCATAAATACCATTATGGGATGTAAAGTTCAGCAGTGTAAAGAAACAAAAGAGATTTTTCTGGGTGAATTTTCACAGACTTGTGTGGCAGACAGGAGGTTAATTGATGTGGATGAAATCAGTGACTGGATGCTGATCAGTGTAATGAGGGACCACACAGATCACACCTGCATCCCTCCTCCAGTGTCTTTAAAGACAATGTAAACCTCTGCAATTATCCAGGGCAGAAAGACAGCAGGTGAATAAAAACACCCAGACGGACGCTGCACAGAACTGGAGCTGAAACGGCTCTGCTTCATATTTCTGACTTGAAATGTTTGTCCTTCTGATCAGTGCGTTCTAAGACACAGTTTCACTGCATCCACTTCGTACATGTCAGTTTGACAAGCTGGGAACAGAGAACGAATGCAAAGGAGTGTTCTGCTTTTTCATGCAAATTCCTATTAAAATGACTTTTGGTCAAATGTTGTCCATTTGCAAATATGCCGTCATGTGACTGTCAAACCTCAGCTCCTCTGGGGGACACAGGTGAGGGAATTCAGGTTGTTGGTCAGAACTCTGGGGCGTCTGCTGCTGCTCACCACCAGAACGTTGTCCTCTTTAGATGATCCGAGGAAGACCCTAAACATCTTCATCAATCCCAAAAAGTCAGAGACTTTTGAATCAAATCTCCAAAGTGTCCTCAAATCTCACAGCTCCTCTGAATGATCCAGCTGTTCAATATGGAGAGAAATACTGTCTTTAAGGCAACGGAACCACAAACGGACCCCAAATGTTCTGGAGGAAAGCCCACTTCAGCAGGGAAACCAGAGAAGCAACAAACAGACGTCTGAGTAACCTAAAGAGTACTCGAGTACAAACCATTCACTTCAAGAGTTTTACTCCAGTAGAAATAAAGAGTGGTAATGTAACAATTCTTAGAGTAAAAAAGTAATGAGTAATTGATGTAGTTTTCTTTTTGCAGTTGTTGAAATGAAGTTTTGAAACAGAAAACGCTGATGCGCTCAGCTCAGCTCGGATCAAACACCGGACCGTTTTGAAGGCACTAGTCTGGCAATACCCATAATGCACTGCACTGATTGAGCAATGCTGGAAACAGCCAAATGTAACTGAGTAACAGTACTGATTATCATCATAAATCTTGAGTAAAAGTAAAATCAACAAAAGTTTTCACTCTAAGCAGTTGAGTAAAAATAACTTATTTACTTCTTACCAAACGGTAATGAATTACAGATTACTTGTTTTAAAGTATTCCCCTACCATTATACTCTCTCAAAATTGTAATGTGTGATGTGAGTCTTGACTACCTTCAGTAAGCCTGAAGTGACAAATGTACGGCACAGTGTGAGGGGTGTGTCATAAGAAACACTGGCATGTTTGATGATCTTTGGTCAAAAAAAATAGGCTTTTACTTTGAAAAAAGGAGAATCAGAGCAAAGAAGAGCAGCTGAAGCTTCAGAAAAACTCAAACGAATAGAAGCAGCTGCAGAATGACACTCCTTTCATCAACAGAAGAGATGCTGTGAAAAAAGCATAAGTGGATCCATGAAGGCCAGCAGGAGATGGAGCTCTGACATGTAGGTTCATGTGAGGTGGAAATATTTGTTTGTGAAAGTGTTTGATCCACTATTGTCTCTTTGAAGAATGTGACTGGAACAGGGAGTCAGTTCTAATGCATGTGAGGAAAACGTTACACGTTAAACTCAACATCCAAGCCTTTAGGACTGTGTTACAACAAACAGTAACGTGTTACAGTAGTGAGTTACTCCAATTACTGCTTGTTAGCACTTGTTACCTGTGCTCACACGAGACACAGAGAGAAAGGATTCAGCTTAATTTCAGTCAAAAAGGAAAACTATTTCTTAGTGAGCTACAACAGGACAGGTAACCCCTTGGTAACTCCACCTTGGGAGTGGTCACATGACCAAATGTTTTTGACAGAGCTAAACTGAAGACACGTTTCCATTGTTTTTGCCATTTTCAGAGCATCTCCACCCCAAAACATTCCTAAAGACAAGTGAGCTGCAGCTGCTGGCCAAATATAAATAAAATAATGACGATAATGAGAAGGACTGAGCAGTGGTGTAGTGGTTGCACTCTTGCATCACAGGAGAAGGTCCTGGTTCAAATCCCAGCTGGGTTGTTTCTTCCTACAATCCAGAAAAGGGCTGCAACAATTTATTTCAACAACAATTCAATTCACATCATATTCTGTGGTTGCAGATCTTATTCATAGTAGGATTT